>CAUYSK010030206.1:0-44309 GCA_963575035.1 Avahi laniger
GTGTACACAAAGAGTGCAATGTGCACCACGCAATGGGATGGACATATTTGAAACCTGGACTGAGGGGGGGAGGGGGGGCAAGGGCAACACACGTAACCTAAACATCTGTACCCCCATATTATGCTGAAATAAAAAAAAAAAAAAAGAATGATAGAAATCTGAACTACTGCCTGAGCCAAGCCCAGCCGACCACTTTCTACTAGTGACATGTACGTTTTCATTGAAATAGTACAAATATCAAATGAAAGTTTAGTGAAGTCACCTCTGATAAACTAATATAGAGATATAATATACATTAAATATAACACAGAATATACATGTACGTAAAATTATAAAATAAAAAAGACAGGAGCTTGAGAGAGCAAAGTTATCAAGTTATAAACAGGGCAGTGATGGGTAGATTTCTCTCCATTGAAGCGTGAAATGATTTTGTCTGAACCAAAAATGAGACGTGTTACTGTTATCTGGGACTGTTTATATGAGCATAAACTGGATGCTTTAATCTTTTGTCATTTTTTGTTACATTTTATATAAGAAATATAAAATTTTTAAGTAGTTGGGATTATAGATTAGCTGGATAAAAACACAGTTTATGGATATAGATTTTTAAAAGGTAATATTTTTGAACCACAGGGATCCTCCAAGATGCTTACAATAGAAATAATGTGCATAAATATGCTAGAAAAGTCATTGAAAACATAAGCTATTTAATTAAATAAAATAAAGACAAACAGGATACAGAAAGAATGTACTTTTTCTTTTTGTCATGCTGGAAGAAATGCCCTTCTGATCTGAAGCTATTCCTTCCCCAGCACCTTGTATCGCTTATTTCTTCAACTTCTTACTGTTTTTTGAAATAATTTTTGATGAGGAGATAGACCTGTATGAAAACTGGTATTTAGAAATGTTTCCATAACTTAAGTGGTTTTGATGGTGAAAATGTGCATTACCTGTAAACCCTTTCAAAGTTACACATTTAAAAAAACTTAGAATCAAAAATCACAAAAGTTTTCCCAAAAGTAACATTTTTAAGTCATTTGTCAAATGCAAACCCTCCTGATTAATTTGCTAGAAAAACTAATTGAGATTTCTAGGATGTTGAAAGGGTACAGAGTAATTGTAGCAGAAATCTCTGATGTGTAATTTCTGGATGATAGTAAAAGATGAGTATCATGATAAGGTGCAGGCAGTCAGAAACATGTTTTAAATGACATTTTCTTGTGAGGAACTATTTCTAGCATTGACATAAATTTAAAATTTAGAATCAGATATTTGAATCCCTGTATCACAAAATATTAAACCCAGATTTCAAGAACCATCAAAACATACTCAATCACATTTCACACTAAAATGTATTTTGAGGAATACATAAATTTCTGAACTAATAATTAATAAGATGAAATAGCTAAAGAATATTGCTAAATCATACTGTAACCTCAGTGAACATTTCTGGTTTTGTTTAAACTTCATAATGTGGAGAAATGATCAGTAATAGGAGATATATATAACCTATTAAGACATAAATATACCTAATTTTCAGGACAAGAGTAAATAATTTTACTGCTGTAATGTGTTATCAAGTATTCCCTAAGCCTCTTGTGAATCCATACACTTTCTTATGCTTTTCCTTCTATCGTACAGCAGATCACTCATCTCACGTGGATTGCCCCAACTAGCCTCTGTTTTCCATCCTCTCCCCTTTCCTCCAACCCATTCTCCAGTTTGCAGCCACAGTGGGGTTTGTAAAGTGCAAAATCGCTTAGTCACTTTCCTCCACAGAACCCTGCAGTGGTTTCCCTTGTGGTCAGGACACGTTCCAACCCCTTCATAAAAACCCCCAGGTTCTGGCAGACCTGCCTACTGCATGCCCAGCCACAGCTCTGCCCACCCTGTTCACTTTGCATCTGCTGCAGCTGCACCAAGCTCCTTACATTTTCCCTAGAGGGGTCTGGCCCCACTCACGGCAGGGTCTAGACACAGGCCTCCTCTGTGGGGAACATGACTGAAGTCATTTAAACACCACTTCCTTCAGAAAGCCTCTTCTGATCCTTGGTTCCATAAGCATTTGTTGTCAATGCCTACCCCAGGGCTTACCATGCCATATTCGATTCACATTTTACAGGATCATTATTCAGGGGTAAAGTCATTGAGGGCACACAACTCCAGGGAGAAAAGGATGTTCAGCAGGCAGGATTTTGATGATATTTTGTGTCTGATACACTATTCTTTAACTGCCTACACTCACACTTCTCTTTATCCTGAGAAAAATAAACCACTATAATTTTAAATCGTTCTTATTTGGGATTTGTATAACACGCAGCTAAATGAAATCATCACAGATAAAATTGGCCCTGATTTTACATATACATTTATAGGAAGATGTGTGTGAGGACACACAGAACAGCAAAATATTGATTTTTTTTTTCTCATTTGATTTGCTCTGTTGAACATGCATTTCTATATATAAATGCATTAGTCAGGGTGCAGTAGAATATGTTGAGGCAAAAAATAAAATGCCAATTCTCAATGGCATAGCACAGCGAAGGTTTATTTGTCCCTTGCACAAAGGCAAATATAGGTTAGCTAGGATTGTCCTCCAACCAAACCATCAGAGCAAAAAAAATTCAAAATTAGCCAGTGTTATATACCAATATAATTAAGTGCTAAATTGTGCAGTTCAATTAGATAATATTATAATTAGAAAGAAAGATATTAAAATATGCACCCAGCTGACAGACAATATGGACTCCCTATGGCTAACTGAAGTGTTCAAAGTTAAAACAGAACCAGGTGGCCATGGCTGGGTGAGGGAGCAGTCACGTAGTCTGTGTTCTCAGAAAGATGTAAAAGTATCACAGGACCTCCCCTTCCACAATGAAGCCAAACCAGTTCCTGTTGCCAGTGCCAAGACAAACCACAGCTGGAAAACCCCTCTCACCCACCAGCCATTTGAGAGAAGCAGCGGACAAAGACTTCTGATTTGGGGCTTGGAAACCAACCAATCAGAGCTCACCTGTCTCAGCCAATCAGTGCTCACCTGTATCAACCAATGAGGGCTCAGTTATATTGACCAATCAGAACTAAGCTACATTAACCAATCAGAACTAAGTAAGTTCACTTTCATTTGCATGAGTGGATCTGATTGGATGCCTGGGAGGGTACTTTTGGTATAAAATCCTGGCCTTCGCTTTGTTCCCTGGAATGTATTTTTCTTTTACACAGGATGCTGTGTCTCCTGGTTACCAAACTGCTCACTGGAATGAAAATCTCTTTCCGTGAAATTGTTTTTCTGCGAATTTTTGCTCATACTGAAGACAAAAAGACTATGGCAAGACGAAAAGCAGAAAAAATAGAGTCACTATAGTAATAAGGCTAACTATTTCCAAGATTTTTATATATCCTGTTCTAAGGATATCTCTTCTTAAAGCACAGGAACTGAAAATAACAGAAGCTAGATTCAGAAGCGTTAGACATTTTGTAGTATCAGATTTATAAAGTTTTCTAGTGAACTTAAATGAATATTTTGGTTAATTCACTCACAGAACCATAGTTGAAAAGGACTGCAAAGATTAAGGGTAATTTGAAAATATACCAGAGGAAGCAAAAATTGAAACATAAGATGTTAAAAAAAAAAAGGCTCAGTACTATATAATATTAAATATTTACACATTAAAGATTATAGAATTTAGAAATAACTTACGTGTATAGGACATTACCTGCTGCTTATAATTTTTCCACTGTGGGGTTGTCATCTTATTCATTGTGAAGAACAGCATCTTTTCTGTAATATCCATCGTAACATATTATACATATTCTTCCATACAATATTAGATTCACAGCAAATGGAATATTTCCTTTATTTGAAGTAAACACAATACAGATTGCCATCAACCAGCGAACTTTCTTCCTTTCTCTTTTCTCCCTACTACTTTTAGGGCTATTCTGTCTGGCCTAATTTCCCCATTGTGGATAGCAGATCCTTCTTGTAGAAATACCTTTCAAATTGGAACTGTAATGCATCTCTTTCGGAAGTTCTCTTTTGGGATTTTTGACTCAATCAAATCCTACAGTCATTGCTGAAGAAAGTTAAAATTTTGATACACAAGAGAATTTTTTTTTAATACTGTGCTCTTGCATATAAAAATTCTATTAGAAAGTAATTCAGGAGAGAAGGAAAAATTGGTTATAATATAAAGACATTAATGAGAATAATATTTGTCTGAAAACTCAAAATACAATTTGGGGTCCTTGGGAACCATAGTAGTGAGGGTGGAAGGATTAAAAAGAGAAGAAAAGAGGGGTCCTTCCTTTATGCAGGGACTAGTCTTGGAGAGGCTATTCCTGTGACTCATAGTTGATGTGTGACAACACTTCCATATTCATGTTGGAATCCCAGGAGTTTTAGGGAATAGGGCCCGAATTCTACAGTCAGGGAAACCCCTGTGTTGGAACTTTTGGGGCTCTGCTAAGAATGGGAGGAAGGCTGAGTAAGAGAACTATCATGATTGATTAGTAATATCTGCTAGGAAAGTGAGAGGGTGGGGGATGGCTCACGTATCACCTATGTAAAGCCGTGCCTGATGACATGCTTTCTGACTGTACTGTAGGCTGCAAGGAAATCCTTCCCATTCTGAACTGAGACCTTTTAAAACTGGTGTTCTACATCACTGTAGGGTAACCATAGTTAACAATAACATTATATGGTTTCATATAGGTGGAAGGAGGATATTCAATATTCCTGACACATAGAAAGAATAAATGTTGGAGATGATGGGTATGCTAATTACCCTCTTCTGATCACGGTACATTACACATATTGAAATATCACTAGGTACCCCATGAATAAGTACAGTTATTATTTTTCAATTAAAGAAACACGATTTTAAAAACCTGGGAACTACCGAACCGCAGGACCACTTGAGTAGGTGTGAATCTCGGAGCTTCATGCATCTGCCAAACAGGGGTGTCATTTTAGAACCGGATGTAAGATGATGGGCAACAGGAAAAAAAATGCCAAGACCAAGGGTATGAGCGCAGAGCTCTTTATATCTTTAGTGCTCCAGGTTAGTAAGAGTCCTGTGAATGGGCAAGAGCAGAAGGGCTTCAGAGCCTTGTCAGCAGGATGCAGTCTGATTAACCAGGGCACTGCTGCTCAGCCGCCTCCGCGGAAGTGCACACTGCCACCTTACGGACGTCTTGAGCGGTTGCACTTAACATTAGACAATAAATAACGTCATGGGTTTTTATAAATATGTGCAAATGAAAAATACATATAACGGTTTCAGGAAAACTATATTAAAATGAAGAGTTTTGATTTAGATTTCACTGAAGAAATTAAGTAACAGTAGCAAGAGAGAAAATTCTCAGCTCTTAATATTTTAGTATCAATGGGGTCTTTAAAAAAATAGAACCTATAAACTTCTACTAACATCTTGTTAAAAAAATTCACTCTCAGTTATCACGCGAGTTGAGACAATTTATATTTTTAAAATTATGTAGCTGTAAGACGGTTTTGTTTCAGAAGGAAACAATCGAGGAAATCAATTTACTCTCACAACAGTGTAGGAAATGTCCCTTATCCACACTTGTTGCTACTGAACTTCTTAATTTTCACTAATTTTATTAGTGAAAACATTATTTCATGTTGCTTTAATAACAATTTCTATGATTTCTAGTAAGATTGGGTGCAGTTACACCTTTTTCTTAGATATTTTAAATTTCTATTTCTGTAAAGATCCTATTTGCGTACTTTGTCTGTTAGGTTGTTATTTATCATTGGTTTGTGAGAGTTCTTTGTATATTCTGAATATTAGCTTTTTGTCTGATAACTATTTATAAATATTTTCCCATAGTTTGTAACTTGTCTTTTCAAAAATTTAAAACTTTTTATATCTTTTTCATAAAATGAGTCAATATTTTCCTGACCTTTGATTTTTTTGTGTGTGTCTAAGATGACCTCTCATAACCTCAGTTGCATAAACTTTTATATTCTTCTATTAACAGTATACTTTTGATTTTAAGATATAGAATTTTAATCTATCTGGAATTTATTTTTGAGAAGTATTATAAAGAATTCACGCGCGTGTGTGTGTACATGAGAATACATGTCTATATGTGTGAATAGATACCCATTTGTCATATAGAAAATTGACTTGGCTATTCTTGGGTATTTATACTTCAAAATGAATTTTATTTGTTCTCAGACATTGTTTATTTTCTTATTTTATTTATTTTGTTGATACATATTAGATGTATATATTTTCAGGGTACATGTGATAATTTGATACACCCATATAATCAAATTAGGGTAATTGAGATATCCATCATCTTAAATATTTATCTTTTCTTTATGCTACAAAACTTTTAATTATTGTGATGTAGGTATTTTGAAATGTATGATCAATGTTAACTATAGTCACACTAGTGATCTATCAAACACCAGGTCGTATTTCTTCTAAGTGTTTGTCTGTACCCATTAATGAGCCTTTCTTCATCCCCCCTCCCTGCTACCTTTTCTGGCCTCTGGTAACTACAAATCTACTCTCTATCTTCGTGAGATCCCCTTTTTAGCTCTCAAATATGACTGAGAACATGCTATATTTGTCTCTCTGTGCTTGCCTTGTTTCACGTAAAATAATGACCTACAGTTCCATGTTGCTGCAAATGATAAGATTTCATTCTTTTTTAAAAGTTTTTTTCATTTTTTAAATTTAAAAATATTAATTAAGGGGGTACAAATGTTTTTGTTATAAGGATATTGTATAATGCTTAAGTTAGGGCTTTTGCTGAGCCTTTCACCAGAATAGATTACGTTGTACCCAATTGGTAAGATTTTATTCCACATCCACCCTCCTGCCCTCCCACCTTCTTGGTTTCTCCTGTCCTTTAGATCACTTCGTGCCCACGTGTACCTATTAGCTCCCACTTATTAGTGAGGAATATAGTGTTCGGTTTTCCATTCCTGGGATACTTCACTTAGGATAATGGTCTCCAGTTCCCTCCACGTTGCTGCAAATGATATTATTTCAATCCCTTTTATAGCTGAGTTGTACTCAATGGTGTGTGTGTATGTATGTATATGTGTATGTGTGTGTGTTTGTGTGTGTGTGTGTGTGTGTGTGTGTATATATATATATATATATATATCACATTTTCTTTATCCACTAGTGAATCGAAGGAAACTTAAGTTGATTCCACATCTTTGCAATTGTGAATTGTGCTGTGTAAACATTCAAGTGCAAATTATTCTTGATAAAATGACTTCATTTCTTTTGGGTAGATACCCAGCAGTGGGATTGCTGGATTGAATGGTAGGTCTACATTTATTTTTTTGAGGAATCTCCATACTGTTTTCCATAGAACTTGTACTAATTTGCAGTCCACCAACAGTATATTAGCATTTCTTTCTCTCTGTATCCATACCAGATCTATAGTTTTTTGACTTTTTAATAATGGCCGTTCTTACAGGGGTAAAATGGTATCTCTCATTTTTAATTTGCATTTCCCTGATGATTAGTAATGTTAAACATTTTTTTCATGTGTTTGTTGGCAATTTGTCTATCTTCTTTCACAAAACTTCTTTTCATGTCTTTTGCTGACTTTTTGATGGGATTGTTTTTTGTTATTTTGTTTCTTTTTTTTTTCTTTTTACTGATTTGTTCAAGTTCTTTGTAGATTCTGGATATCAGTACTTTGTCGGATGTATAGTTTGCAAATATTTTCTCCCATTCCATAGGTTGTCTATTCAGTCTGTTGATTATTTCCTTCGCTTTGCAGAAGGTTTTTAATTTAATTAAGTCCCATTTATTTATTTTTGTTGTTGCTGTAATTGCCTTTGGGGTCTTAGTCATAAATTCTTTGCATAGGCCTATGTCTAAAAGAGTTTTTCGTACACTTTCTTCTAGAATTTTTATATCTTACATTTAAGTCTTTAATCTATCTTGAATTAATTTTTGTATATGGTGAGGGATAGCAATCCTGTTTCATACTTCCTCATGTGGCTATCAAATTCATATGGTCATATCAGCATTCTCATACTCACTATTTACATTTTATCTTTTCCATTCTTTGTCAGCTCATTTTTATATATAAAAAACATAATTTTTACCAGATACTGCATATTGTGAGGTATTCTAATTTTGCATTTTCTGTCCAAAGATGTAAGTTAATTGCCTATTAAAACAATCAAATAGCAATGTTTAAAATAACACAAAAGAACTCAGAGTAGTTACAAGGCTGACTGTATTGTCCACAATGTTCAATTTTTTACCATTAATAAAATTTACTAGATATGCAAAGAAAAAGAAAAGCATGATGTAGGCTTAGGAGAGAAATGGATAGTCAAAAGAAATTGGCTCTGAATGGGCTTAAATGTTATAATTAGCAGACAAAGATTTCAAAGCAGTTGTTTAAAATGTTTAATAAATTCAAGAAAAATATTCAAAAATTAAAGAAAATGTTATGCCAATTGATGGACTAAATAGGAAATCCTCAAGAGACAAATGAAAACTATTAAAAATGAAAATTATAAAGGTGCAAAGTACAATAACTTAAATAAAACATTCACTAGATGAGCTCAACAAATAAGCAATGACCAAAAAAATACTTAGTACTTGAAAATAGATCAACATATGTTATCCACCCCAAAGAATAAATTAAAAGAAGAAAACTAAACAGAGTTACAGAGACATGTAGGATAACATCAAGAGGTCTCACATATATGTAATAGAAATACAAGACTGAGAGTAGACAGAGAAAGCAGGTGAAAAAATATTAGAAGGAATAATGATCTAAAACTTTTGATATTTGATGGAAAAGTTTAGCTTATAGCTCCAAGAAGCTCAACAAACACATGCAGAATAAATGCAATGAAAACCACTCTTAGGCTTATTTTAGCTGCTTTTTGAAAGCAAAATTAAGGAGAAAAATCTTAAAATAGAGAAAAATGACACATTGTATACAGGGAGACAATAATGTTAATGATTGATGTCCCATCAGAAACTATGGATGCCACCACACTTCAGAAAAACTTATTCAAAGTGCTGCTAAAGAGAGAGGGAAAATCATGTCAAGCAAGAATTCTGTATCTGTAAAACTGTCCTTTTAAAAATAAAGACAAAATAATGATATTTTTAGATGAACATAGCTGAGAGAATTTGTCATGAGAAGACTTACATACTCACAACACAAGTAATGCTATAGAGTTCTCCAGTTCTCCAGACTGCAAATCTGATGACACCAGATTGCAACTCTGATGTATAGGAAGAATGAAGAGAAACATAAATTGTGGTAAATACTTAAGTTAGTGTGTTACTATAAAATCTCTCTCTCTCTCATATGTATATAAATTTTCTAAAAAATATGACATTTAAAAATTATAGCACTTCATTGATGAGTTTACAACATGTATAAATATATGCATTAGACAAAAATGACATTAAGGATGGGGAAGAGATATATGAAAATATGCTGTTAAATCTTTCTTATATTATACCTAAATAAATTCAACATTAATTCTGCATAGGTAAGCATAAGTTATAGGTGAATATTTTATATTCTAGAGCAATGAGTAAAAAATAATATAAAAAGATATGGTTAGAAAACTAAAAGAGGAATTAAAGTGGAATACTAAAATATACTCAATTAAACAAAAATAAGACATCTAAAAAATAGATGAGAAAATTAGAAAAATGGAAGACCTACATACAGCCATATCAGTATTAATGATTGCATTGAATGTAAATGGACTAAATACTCCAATAAAAAAGGAAGAGATTGAAATCAAAGTTAAGAACCAACTATATGCCATCCACAAGATATCCACTTTAAAAATGAAAACACAAATAGATTGAAAGTAAAATGATGGAAAACAATAAACATAATAAAGTAGAGCAACTATATCAATTTTAGCCAACATAGAATTTAAGGCAAAGATTATTATTTGAGATAGAAGGATACTTTATGATGATAAAGGGTCAATTCAACAAGAAGATATAACAATTGGAAAGGCATATGTTCCTAATAGAAGAACTTCAAAATATATAAACTAACCTGACAGAACTAAAGGGAGTAATACATAAATCCACATTTATAGAGACTCTATCACACTTTTTAAAGTAATTGTTAGAACAGCTACATAAGAAAAAAGTCCCTAAGGATCTGAATAATAGTGTCAGTCACCTTAACTCAAAGGATATTTGTAGAACACTGCATCCAACAACTCTAAAATATACATTCTTTTCCAGTGTATATGGAAGGCTTACTAAAATAGACCATAAGCTGGACAATTAAAGTGTTAGTAATTTTAAAAGATTAAAATCTTACAGAATATGTTCTCTAATCACAGCAGAATTAAATTGGAAATTAGCAATGATAAAACACCTAGAAAGGTCTCCAATATCTGGAAATTAGACAACTCACTTCTAAATAACGCATAGGTAAAAGAAAAAAACTCAATGGAAATTTTAAAATATTTATAAACAAATGCTGATAAAAACATAATGTATCAAAATTTGTGGAATGCAACTGAAGCAGTTCTGAGAACTGTACAGCTTAAAAATTTGTGTTAGTAAAGAAAAACCCTGGCAGGTGTGGGGAACCTGTGGCCTTCTGATTTCAAGATTGTGCTCTTTTAAGCACCAAAGAAAGTTAAGAAAAGCTTCATCTTTCTCTGCTGCACCCTTTTTAATAAAAGGATTTGTTCTGTAAAATTTGGATTCAGCTGAAAGGCTGTACCTAAGGACTAGGAAGGCCACATTTTGCTTTAAGGCTTCTCAGTTCCCCACTCCTGAAAGCCTCATGTAGCAATGGTTTTTGTTGCTGTTGTTAACTTTTTTCTTTCAAATGTGTATCTTCACTTATATAAATATTTGTTATTTGCCAAATAACAAGGCGCTAAGTTTTCTTGGTTTTACTCGCCTATGCATGGTTGCTGATCCAATGTGCTTTGAAAACTGGATCTAATGGAATGGCAGATATCTGGTGCTGGTCTTCTTGTCAGAGGTCATATCTTCTCCTCCCATTGTTTGCTTCTCTAATATTCTGAATTTATATGCTGTATTCATCTGATAGTTCTACTAATGCTCTTCCTATTTCTCTTCTCATGTAGCGTTTCATTTGAGATTATTATCCAGTGTTGTCTTGGAACCAGCTTGCACCAACTAATGAGAGCCAATTGTTAAATTTGCAGAAGTTATGTGATGTGGATCATTAATCACAGCCAATATAAAAGATCAAATTATATGAACTTAAAAATTATTTACATTTAAAACAAAGGTAATAAGTATCTTAAGCTTATCACTTCTTCATTACTTTATCACATTTTACTATTTTCTATGCTCTTGAGATTATTTACATATATTGTATATTTAGATAAAAGTAACATATAATGTGCTAGTACGTATCTTTTTTGTTAGTGACATCATGCTGGTAACAGGAAATCGCCTGTGGTGGCAGTATTTGCACCATGAAAATCTGAAAATGCTACAAATCAGGGCTTGATTTATTATTTTGTTGATTATTAATGCAAATTAAAATTTAAAGTAGTCTGTGATTGTTACATTCTAAAAAGCACCCAACATTTGAGAAATAGTCTCCCAGTATTTGCAAACTATTATTTGATTCAGCAAGAAGCCATTTGTGTCATTGATGAATCGGTGAAATTCCAATATACATCATTGTTTCACTTTGTCAAACTCATTAATATCATTAAAATATCAAGCAACATTCCTTTTGGAATTACACACATACATGATGACATGAGCAGCTTCTTTGCTGAATCAGGTACTAAACATTTATTCATCTTTTTAATCTGGAAAGTTATGAATGAATTGCAACCATAAATTGACTATGAATACAAGAGTTTGACAAAAAATTAAAGAAAATGTTCCTTAAAAGTCAATTATCTATATGGAATTTGCAACAAAAAGTATTATATATTTCCTGATTATTTGTCACTTGTATGAAACATCATTTACAGCAATTAAATTTTTAGTACTTTATTATATACATTTTTTTTCCAAGAGAGCTTGTTGTTAACATTTACCAGCATACCACTGATCATGACTCACAGGATGTCACAAGCGAATTCTTCCACTGTCTCATACTTGCCTTTCTTAGTTGGTAAGAATTCTGATCTTCCATAAATAGAACAGGAAATATAGTGATGGGTAGAAAATAATACTCCAATTGCATTACAAATCAGCACCTGGACTGCAAAGAGAAGATTGCTGTTTTGGTTTATTGCAACTCTCTGAGTCTTTGAGATGGTAGGCAGGCAGGGATATGCAAAGCCTATTTTTGATTAATTTTAGGCCAGCAGATTTGCTCAATGTAGAAACTGCAAAATTATTATCTCAGTACAGACCCATCAATCTTGCAGTTCCCAATAGGTTGTAGGTACATTCAGTCTGAGTTTTTATTATTATGAGTTTTCATTATTTTCAGTACCTTAATTTCATATACAATGGGAAAAGAGACTATCTACTTCAGTATTATTATTCAGGTGACTTTCAAAGTTCAAATTCAGAATCTGGCATTTTAATGTAAAGGAGATAGGAATTAACAAAAAGTTATATAAAGTTCTCCTAAATAGAAGGCTAGTTTGCTATCTGTAACTGAAACGATGAACTTAAAGTAAGTACCTAAACCATTTGTTTTCTTTACAATCCACTTACTTTCCTGGCCCAGATTGCTTGAATTTAAAAACAGTTTTGTTTATCCTCACTAAAGAGTTCATAAATGTGTCAAGAATATCTGCTATTTTCCAAATGCACTAATTTGCTATCTAATTGTTGAATGTTTACATACTGATGCTAATGCTAGGTACCAGAGAGGACTTCAAGAGGAAGAGAGTAAAGTGGAAATAATTCTGCAATTCAGTTCCTCTTCTCTGGGTCTTCATATATATTTAGATGTCCTGAGAACATACAAATGAAATAATTAGACATTAATAAACCTATACACCAAGAAAAAAACAATTGAGTGCTATAGATAGTGCTGTATGAGGGCAAAAAATTGTAAATCAGTATGCCAGAGTGCCTTTAATAAATCCTTAAAGAGAAAGTCAAATATATGCAAGGAGCAAAACAAACCATTAGGTCCCCTCAGAAGTATCATCTCTCATAGGCTTTTTGGCATTTATAACTTACATTCTCCTATAATAAAACATAAATTCACTTTCATATAATCAACATTTTCAGAACATTTGTCCTTGAAGTCAATTCTGGCCCAAAGCAAAAGCTCATCAGAGTTATATTTCAAAGCTTCAACATTCAAACTTTTTGCACTTTGCAGGAATGATGTTAGAAAACCTAACTGCACCTTCCTTGCATTTATTGGCCATTGGCAAATGTTTGTTTTCATTTGAGAATAGATTGAAACTTCTTTTTGTATTAATGTTTTCCCTTAAATATCAAAAGAATTATGTGAAGAATTTGCTTAAATATTTGCATGGACATTTATGGCACCTGCCAAACTCTTCCTATAGGTGCCTATACAATAATATCTTTTTGGATTAACAAGAAAAAATTCATTAAAAAATATTTCCAGGTGCTGGGTGTCAGTTGGGATACAGGAAGCAATTATAGGGTAAAGGGACATGACGGAAGGAACTTTTATAGAAAAGATCTTCATCTCTGGAGTGGACCGAATAAATGAGCAGATTTAGCTACGGAAGGATTTTTGAATATACATTATGCTATCAAGACAGGGCAAGTATTAGTCCTTCACTTCGCCATCTGTTGTTTTAAAAGAAATGTTAACATGTTTCCCATAACTGCTATTTCACCAGGGTCAGGTTGCCAGTAAATTGACCCTTGGTTGTTCTGTGGTTCAATACAATGGTTGTTGTGGAGAAAGAGGATCCTAAAGAGGAAAGTTTGTGTCACCTGTGCTGCTGTCAACATGATCCCAAAGGTTAGGGTGTCCAGAGGTTTACCAGATGGCTTTCTAGGGGAGTCAATGAGCAGAACTGGACTGAAAACACTAAAGGTTGTGAAATGGGCTCCAGAAATTAGATAACTAGCAGCCTAATATCAAGAAACAGCTGTGCATATTGAAAAAACAAATGACAAGTGGTGCACTACACTCTGGGAGGTGTGTTTCCATGCTGCTAAGAATTAGGACAAACTCCAGTAAGAAATATTGGGAGCTGTAGTTGCATTTTTTTCCAGCAAAAAAGAGAAAGATCCACCTCAGTAGAATAGAGTGACCCATGTGAAGCTTGCTAAAAACAGAGAATTAGACTGGAAGTTATGTATACAACATTTACCACAGGTATGAATATTACTAGAGAATTCTACCCCAATAAAAGTGAGCACAAAAGAATTCCCAGACCAAGCCAGCCACTCACCGTATCTATCAAAATGCAGCAGGTCTCACATTAAAGAAGAGCGAAGAGAAAGAACTTCAAAATGAGGGCAATGAAGGAAAACAAGTTTGACCATTGGAGAGGTGGTAGCTAAGTAAATCTCAGTAAACACATGCGTACTGGTTTATTACAAAGGATATGACCGAAGATACAAATGAACAGCCAGATGAACAGTCACTAACACAGAAGTTTCTGTCCCCATGGAGTTGGGATGTGCCACCCCTCTGGCACATGAATGTGTTCACTAACTTGGAAGCCCTTTAATTTCATACTTTAGGAATTTTTATGGAGGCTTCACCACATAGGCATTAATTCAATCTCCATTCCCCCACCCTTCCCCAGAGAATGGGGAAGGTGAGGCTAAAAGTTCCAAGTTTCTAATCATGGCTTGGTCTTTCTGGTGACTTGCTCCCATCCTGAAGCTATCCAGGAACCTACCAAGATTCACTTCATTAGAACGAAAGACTCTTTCCTATCACCCAGGAAATTCCAAGAGATTTAGGAACTCTGTGCCAGAAACTAGGGTCAAAGACCAAATATGGGAACCAAACATACTCCTAGCATCCCTATCACTTAGGAAATTACAAGGGATTTGGGAACTCTGTTCCAGGAACCCAGGACAGAGACCAAAGATACTTATGTTCCTTATTGTATCCCAATATGGCGGTGAGAAAATTAGGTCCCAGGATTGTGCCATCCATATATATGAGTTTGAATTTTCAAGAGTCTATGTGAAATTAAAAGACAAAACTGAGAAATTAACATACAGCTGGGCTGGTATTCTGTATTTTGCTGGGGCCAGGCAAAGGTGCACAGCATTGGTATGCTTCCAGAGTCCTGCTACAGGACCTCACACAGTAAGCAATCACTGCTAAAGATTAGTTCACAGTCAAAGTTACAAACACTAAAAGGAAAGGAATCACCATGAAGGAGAGTCAACTGATCCAATAAATGGGAGGACTTGAATTCCAAGAATAAGGGAAAATAGAGCACGCTAAGAGACATGTTAAGTGTAAAGGATAGAACTCATACAGCGAAAACAGGAGAGTACGTTTAAAAAAAAAAAGTTACTTCATAGAAACAGAAAGTCGAAAGGTGACTTCCAGGCCTGGGGATAGGTGGAATGGGGAGTTGTCTAATGGGTATAGAATTTCAGTTTCAGAGAACTTTTTCAGAACTTTTTCTCTGAAAAAGTTTTCAAGATTGGTTGCACAACAATGTGAATATACTTAACACTAATAAACTGTACACTTGAGAGACTGGTTAAGATGGTAAATTTTATGTGTTTTAAACTACAATTAAAACATTTTTAAAAGTTATTTAAAAATACTCTTGATAGAAATTCTACAAACGACATAATCAATGAAATAAAAATACACACATGTCAAGATCATGAAAGACAAAGACCCCCCAGAAGAACTGTCTCAGATCGGAGGAGGCGTGACAACTAGAAGTAAGTGCTACTTTCAGTTGATCCCAGCCCACAAAAAGGAAAACTGAAAGATTATGTAAGGTCTGTAGAGTAATTAAACACTGGATCAATGTTAAATACTGCATTCCATGATCATTGTAGTATGGTTAGGAAAAACGCTAACCTTAGGTGACGCTGAAGGAAGGGTGGCTGGGAAATTTGTGTACAATTTTTGCAACGTTTTTGTAGGTCTAAAATTATTTCTAAATGGTTTTGTTTTTTAAAAAGAACGAGGGTGGATGCAAGAGACAAAGGTGGAGAGAAAGGCTAGGGGTAGAACTCAGAGAACCTTCTGCTCCAATTTGAGGAATATGCAGTTTGTATTGCAAAGAACAGCCAGTCCCGGAAGGATTCAAAGCCCATGAAAGATTCTATCAGCTCTGCACTGGGGAGAGCAGAACGCGGCCTGGAGGCAGAGAGGAGCTGACGGCAGGAGAAGAGGCAGCTGAAGGAAAGAAGTCTATGCAGATAGAAACAACTTCATTGGCCCCATTCAAGTGGGGGCAGAAGAAGTGGAGGATTTTAGGGGCCAGCTGCTCTTGTGCCCGGTGCCCACTGGTCCCCGCTGACTGCGGCAGGAGCCTCGAGACGCAGCCCACGGGAGGGCGGGCCGGGCTCGCGGGCTGGGGAGGGGGTTGGAGGAAACGTTTGCGCTGTTCCACCCTCTTCCTCCCTTAGCTGGAGCCGCTTGGGCAGAAAGTCCAGCAGAAACCGGGCCAACCTCTGACTCGGCCCTCCCCAGCGCCTCAGGTACTGGGACTTTGTGGAGCTGCCCCTACAAATGGCCCCGGGCCTCAGTAGGGCAGCTGGTTTAGATCCTGGGGTGGGGGCGGGGGTGGGGGTGTTGTTCCCTCCTCTTCTGTAAAGGTCCCAGGGTAGCTTAGAGGAGGGTCTGTTTTGTGTAAGGCTTTTGGAGCATTTAGCACGTTTACTGTGATGCCGTCTTATTTGGGGTCATTTTTGTTGTATATAAGTGTCTGCCACCAGCCTCAGGCCATCAGATCCAGCTATGCACGGTCCCTGATGCCATTCAGCAGGGAGTTTTGGTCCCACTGATTTAACACCTGCGGAAAGTGTACGTTGTGCTCCAGAACACACTAGTGATCTTGTTCTAAAATTAAATATCCTTGGAGTGGGCAGATCGGAAGAGGGACCCGAGAAAGACCCATGAGCATGTTCATAGACAATTGACGTGTCCAAAGAAAACACTCTGTACTGTACTACTTAAGAAAAACAAGCAAAACGATTTTTAAAAACAAAGAAGTTGCAACTTCTAACATTCTTATCTTGCTTCACGATTGTTGGAAGAAAAAGATAGTATAGCAGCTATAAGCTTTTAGTATAGAGCTCAGTATGCAATAGTCCTTCTGTGACATTAGCTCCTCTTTCTCTTGCAAAGGTGAGACTGCATAATCCAGTATTTAGTGGGGGAAAATTTCTACAGTACATTAAGACGTTATTTGACTGCATAAAGAGGATGTTATTTAAATTCTTCTTTTTTATTTTTCTTCCTTTTGCATATGATAGTAGATAAATGGCAAGCAAGAAGAGAGAAGTCCAGTTACAGGTGGGTCTGACATACTAACAATTCTTTATCTAGTACCTTGGTGCTTGAAGACCTTTTATAGTGCCTTCCTTTTGCAGACAGTTATCAATAATCAGACCCTGTGGGATGAGATGCTGCAGAACAAAGGCTTAACAGGTATGGGCCTCTTCCATTATTTGGCCATTGGGTTTGACCCAGGGCGCCTCACCCTGTGCTTCTGGAGTGCCACACCCACTTCAACCACAAAATCCTGCCACATCTTTGCCCTAGCGCCAGGATTGAGATAAGCTGCTGTTCCAGATTCATTGACTCTGTCCTTTCATATATTGTCATATTCTAGTGATTGATGTTTACCAAGCTTGGTGTGGACCTTGCAAGGCAATGCAGACTTTATTCAGAAAATTGAAAAACGAACTGAACGAAGATGAAATTCTGCATTTTGTTGTTGTAAGGATTTTATTTTCATTAAACCATTATTTTCTTGTTTAAGTGTTTAAGTAGCCTCTAATACTTTAAGTATTGTTGTAATTTAAACAACCTGTCAGTTCTTCAAAATACATAATGTTAACTTGGCAGTTTTGCTGTATTATTATTTAGTCCTACTGTATCTGAGAATGAATAGGATTTCTATCCAGTTCTTATAATGTTGAGATTATTTATCATGATTGTGAATACTAGAAAAGTCCAAAAATGGAGACCTGTCTGTTGACCTCTTTCCTTTCACCTGATCACACGTTCAGTGTGTGGCCCTTAGAACAGGGCTGCAGATCTGTCTACTGAGTCTCACTGAGTAGTGCCCTGGCATTTACCCGCTTACCAGATTTTCCAGTGAGTGGTGATCTCCTCTCATTTATTTGCTACCCGGATGTGACGAGGGATTAAAATGTTATAGCCAAACTCAGTTGACTTAGTTGTACCGATTATTCAATTTATCCACATCAAATTATCAACTAATTAGAATTTTATTGTCCAATATGGTAGCCACCATGGAATACTTTATTTTTTTTTTTAATTTTTATTTCAGGGTATTACGAGGGTGCAAACATTTTGGTTACATTTTATGTCTTTGCCTCACCCAAGTGAAGGTTAGAGGCATGCCCTTCCTCTCTACAATGTTCCCCGTGTCCTTTAGTTGTTTAGCCCCTCCATCCCTCTAATTCCTGGAGAATATTACTACCACGTGAGCACCATAGTGTTCAGCAGTTAGTGCCAATTTGATGGCGAGTACAACTGGAGCCCATTCTTCCGATCTTGTGATACCTCACTTTGGATGACGGGCTCGAGTTCAATCCAGGAAAATATAAGAGGTGCTAGATCACTGTCAGAAATAAAGAAATGTTTAAATATTAAAACAATCTTTAAGTTGATAAAAGGAAACAAAACAATTATGTGAATAAAAACACATTTTGGCAAAATAAAAATGACTTTATTGGCTCTTCTAAAATTTAATGCTGCATTTTTAAAAAATATTTCACATCTTAAAAGGCCTAAATCAAGTTTTGTTGGCTATTTTTTTCTTTATGTGCACTCTAATTTGTTTGTACTACTTATGTATGTATAAATATGTAGGTATTCTTATATATGTGTCTGTCCTCTTGATTCATGTAAAGTGTGGATCAACCCATTCAGAACATGCAGCTTGTCTAAAGATTTCTAGTTTCTTGCATAGTGGCTCTGAGGTTATCTAATTATCTAATTTGTCTGAATGTGGGCAGCTAAACTGAATAAAATTCACTTTAGGGATTAAATTACCTAGTGTGCTGTCTGCAATGATTAGATCAACTCTATAATTACAAAATAGTAGCTTCATTTTGGGCTCCTTCAACATAGTGTCAGCACCACACATAGTGGAATGAATTCTCTTATTAATAAAAAATTGTAAGTGTTAGAACTGAAAAAATCCTTATGGATTATTTAAACCTCATTTTACAGGTGAAGAAACTGAGGTTCACAGAAATGACAACTCAATCAATGCAATTAATGTGAACTCAAAACACTTTCTAGAATATGAAATATTTTAATTAGTTGTCCAGTCAGTGCAGTAGAAGAGAACATGACAAAGTAGAAAAATTCTGAGTGTTAGACCCCTTGACAGAGGCCACTGTGAATGCTTTGATCTTCCCACTGAAGTAAAGGGGGAGCCATGTAGGCTTTGGGCAGAGGCCCAACACAATGCAATTTAGATGTTGAATGGACTTAGGGGTTAGGAGTAAAAGCAGGGAGTTCATTTAGGTGGCTGTATCAGGAATCCAGGGGAGAGAGTTGATAGTTCAGATCAGGGTAAAAGAGTAGAAATAGTGAGCAAAAGAGTATATTTTGAATGAATTTTGAAAGGGAAGTCAACAGAATTTTCTGGAAGATTGAATATGGAGTATGAGAGAAAGAGAGAGAACAGGGATGACACCCACCAAGGATTTTGGTCTGAAAGCCAAGAGGATGGCACTGCCATCTGATAGGACAGGGAAAGCTATAGGTGAACAGGTTTTTTGGGAGGAGATCAAGAGTTCACTTTTGGACATGTTGAGTTTGAGATGTTTTTAAGACATCCAAATGGAAATTTCAGGAGGCAGTTATGTATATGAATCTGGAGGATGGAAGAAAGTTCTGAGATAAAGATGCAAATTTGGGAGATCCTGGCATGGAGGTGTTATTTAAAACTGTGAGTCTAAATGGGATCACTTAGGCCCTGTATTAGTTTGCTATGGTTGCTGTAACAAAGTACCACAAGCTGGATGGTTTAAACAATAGAAATTTATTTTCTCACAGGTTTGGAGGGTAGAAGCCTGAGATCAAGGTGTCAACAGGGTTGGTTCTTTTGCAGGCTCTGGGGAAGAAAGAAGCATCTTTTGCATGCCTCTGAGCTGGCTTCTGGTGTTTGCCGGCACTCTGTGGAGTTCTGCAGCATATACATGGATCATCTTGATTTCTGCCTTCATGTTCATATGCTGTCCGTGTGTGAATGTCTGTGTTCCAATTTCCACTTTTGAAAGGATACCGCTTATATTGGATTAGGGATCCACCCTACTCCAGTACGACCTCATCTTAACTAATTACATCTGAATCAGCCCTATTTCTAAATAAGGCCCCATTCTGAGGTACAGGGAGCTAGGACTACAACAAAAGAATTTTGGAGGGACACAATTCAACCCAAATCTGGGCCCACGCAGAGATTAACAAACACAGGAAAATAAGCTCAAGGATTGAGTCTTTGGTACTTCACCACTGGAAATATTTTGAGGTTTTTGTACTATAATAATAAATTATAAATTAATAACTATTTTCTTCAAATCTTGGCAAAATAAGTAAAATATCATTGAATGCAGTAGTAACTAATTGAACCACATTTTGGAAAGACTATCCAATACAAAAATGTCTTTCAATTTGCTATATGAAGCATCCTTCTAATCCATGGCAATAGGTTTCACATATTTGCCAAAATTTTCATGTCAGACTTTTATTTAGCTCACTGTTGGTAGAAAGAGATAATTATTTTCTTCCAAAAATAGCTATAACAATTTCTAGTTGCTTTTCTTATAAGTTCTCTACACCACCATGGAAACTAGGATATGTCTGAACATTGGGATAGATTGTTAAAAGTGATATATGTGGACACAGTTTAAGTAAGAACTTATATAAGATCACAATATAACATTACATAGTAAAAAAGAAACAGGAAAAAAAAGATTTATCAAAAAGCTAAAGAAAAGGAATAGAGCCCAGTGACCTATTGAAAAATTTCTAGAAGTAAAATGTATTAATACATGTAATTGGGCTTCCAGAAAGAGAGAGGGAAGAAAAAAAAAGAAAAAAAAATTTAAAGAAATAATGACCAAAATTTTCCAAATTTGATGAAAGCATTAATCTATAGATGAAAAAACTCAGCAAACCCCAAGCAGGATACATACAAAGAAAGCCACATTGATGTACATTGCAGTAAAACAAACTCCTGAAAGTCAACTCAGATTTTACATGCAGTGAAAACATTCTTCGAAATGAGGGAGAAATAAAGAAATTTTCAGATAAAGGAAAGCTGGCAAAATTTGTTGCCAGCAGACTTGCATTACAGGAAATACTAAAGGATCTTCTTCAGATGGAAGGGATATAAAACAAGAGGGAAATTCAGATTTACAGGAAAGAATAAAGAGTTTGGGAAATGCTAAATATATTGACCAATATAAGGAACTGTTTTTCTTCTTAAATTTTTTTTAATGGACAACAAACGGTTTAAAGCAAAAGTAAAAATATTTTCTCATAGCATTTATAAGTAGATAACAGTAAAATATATGACATCAGTATCACAAAGGATGGGAGCAAATGGAATTATACTGTTGAAAGTTTCTTTTAGTTTATGAGAAGTGGTATAACAGTAAATCTAAATACATTATGATAAGTAAAGGGTACAAACTGTAAATCCTAAAGAAACAAGTAAAACAATAATTAATACAAAGAGGTATAGTGAAAAAGACAAAAGAGAAAATAAAATGGAACATTAAAAGTTAAAAAAACAGAACCAATTTGGTTTCACCTATGACTTTTCTCTTTCTCTAACATCTCATATCCAATTTTTTTTGGGAATCCTGTTGGCTTTACCTTCAAACTATAACCAGACTCTATTTTTCACAGCCTCTCTTGCCACCAGCTTGATCCAAGCCATTACCCTCTCTCAGCAAAAGCCCCGTCCCCTGGTGTTCTGGATTCTCTCCTTGCCCCCAGTGAGCCATTCTTAATGCAGGAGCCCCTGTGATTTCATTAAACACGAAAGTACAAGGCGCTACATGCTCTGGCCCCAAGGTTTGTGTCCACCCTCATCTCCTGTCTCCCCTCCTATCTCTCCAGCCACACAGGCCTCCTTACTGTTCCCACCACACACTACTTGCCATGCTCTTGCCCAGGAGCCTTTGTGCTATCTGTTCCCTCTGACTAACTACAGTTTCCCCATATGTTTTCCAGGCTAACTCCTCATCTCCTTCCACTTTTTGTTCAAATATCAACCACTTAATGAGCCTTATCTTGATCAACCTGTTAGAAATCACCATATGGTCTCAACTCTCCTTATCCCCTACCCTTCTCTATTGTTTCTTTCTTTTGCTTTTCTGGTATCATGGAACACTTAAAATACCATGAAATTTGTTTATTGTTTATCTTCCCCTAATAGGATAAAGTTCCAGAAGGGCATACATCTAATTTTCTGTTAGTTTGTTCACTTTAATTGATGTATATCAGACACATAGAAGTGAAGCTCAATGTAGAATTGTTGACCAAATGCATTAATGAATAAGGAAGCAAAGCTTGTGGTCTTGTTCATTGAGAATACATATTATATATTTTAAGTACACAGTGTAGTGTCTGGACATGGCAGAATTTATAGGCACAATTTTTATTTTCAGTAAAAATTTCTGAAGTGAGTGGGCTTGCTTTGAAAACGGGACTCAGTTCTACGAGAGTTGCTGGGTGGGGACCCTATATAACAGGCCATTTTTGCTATTCAATTTCAAATTTAAGTGAGACAGAAATCAAAAGGAAAGATGGAGGACTAAACTCTTTTTCTTGCTGATAAGACTGTTAGCGGTGAACATAGCTTTTGATTGCAGATACACTGTTTACGAATAGTGAACTCCACAAATAGATAGATTTGCCCAGGCTGTCGGAGGCAGTGTTGCACCACACATGGGTGGGGGCCATGTTTGGAAACTTGCAGAAAGGAGGAAGAGAACAGAATACATGTTCTTTGTTCTTTATTTCTAAAGAGAAAGAAGAAGGTGTGATGCCAGCATTCCTGATTTATTCTTCTCAAAATTATCATTTAACAAATAATCTCTCCTTCCATGGGAAGGAACAAAAAGGGGTTATAGAGAAGGCAGAGGTGTTGCACTAGTGGACATCTCTCCATAAGGAAGGAAACAGAAGGAGTGGGAAAGAATTATCTTCCTCATAACTAGAACATAAACCAAATGAATCATCAGGGTGAGGATGGTAGTTGATTCTGTGGGCTTGGACACACACCCAGGAAGAGGAGACACGGAGAAGAAGTCAGAGGATTGAGAAAGCAGCAGTACCTGGGTGGCAGAAAACAAGCTGCCAGTGGAGAGGAGAAGGGGCACACTAGGCAAGGGTGTCGTCACAGGAACAAGCACCAAGAGCATTTTAGCAAGGTAGGAGCAGTTCAGTGGCTTCAAATGTGGCTGAGAAGTCAAGTGGTATGACAAAAGGCTCACAAAACCAATGACATGGATGATTTTGCTGTCCCCTGGACAGATGGAGATGAATGCCAGGGTGAAATTGAGACAGCAAACATAGACAACTACTTCACAAAGTTGGCTCTGAAGAACCTGGATAGGCCGGAGAAAAAGGAAAGAAGAAACGGAGGATGTCATTGGGATGGCACAGAGGGGCGTGTTAACACGGTGAGTTTATGGGACAGGATGCAGCCAGGACCAGCCAGAGCAGAGTCAGCAAAGCTGACTGAAGAGTTGATGGGTACATGGCTTGATAGAATAGGGCCAGACTATGACTTTTCTTGGAATTCAAGTGAAGAGAATTTTATCTGTTATAGAAGGAAATGGGTAGACTGAAAAGGTTTTTGACAATTGAATGTAATATTCATTCATTAACCAGTTATTGTCAGTCAGCTGGTAACTCCACTGTGATTAATACATAACTGAATATGTAAAGTATACATCTATGTACATTTTTTATAAAACTGAAGTATTATACCTATTCTTTGGTAGCTTGATTTCAAGTTATTCTTTCATGATTCTAAGGAATGCACTCAAAATCTGCCTAAATAAGGAAGAGTGTATTGCAAGCACTCATGTGCAATCATAAAGCAGATGGATCCTCCAAGAAGTCTGAGAACAGCAAGACAGTACCTGTAAGCCAAATATTATGGGTTGCTTTATTTAATATCCCTTTCATTGTACTTTTAGATGAAAACCTGGAAAGCTAAAAATTTCCCTTTATACTTTCTTGCAGCTAAAGAGCTAAAATTCTAGATGAGAACGATTTTCTACCAATTAGGTTCATTTGCACAAGATTTTAGAGGCAGAAGTGAGGCATAGGCTGTCTTCCCTATTCTGGAAATGTACAGTTTTCATGCAGCAGCTATGCAATGCCTGTTCTCCAGCTTTCTCTGTTCATGAGCAGGTAGACTGGGGACATAATTGCCTTCTTTCTTCTGAAAAAGTTCCAGTTGTAGCTTCAGGGATAGTAGTTTCCTAAGTTGGTTGGTTCTGAATACTCTGGAAGCCATTCCAGAAAGTTTAACCTAAACCAGAGATAGGAAAATTTTTTCTGTAAAGGTCCAAATAGTAAATAATTCAGGCTTTGTGGACTATATAGTCTCTGCTGTCATTACTCGACTTTGTGGTAGCTTGAAAAAATTCATGGATAATACATAAACAAATGGACATGGCTATGTTCCAATAAAATTTCATTTACAAAGACAGATGGCAGGTATGGGTTTGATCTGCAAGTAGGCTACAGTTTGGCACCCTCTGTTCTAAACTGTTCTCCTTTAAACTTTCCAGTGATTTTATAGCACCCAATTTACTCTGTTAATAAGGTTTCTGCTAAAATAATATGTAGAATGGTTTCTGGCTCTTGCACTGACCCTGAGCAACACAGTTATTAGGCTGTATATCAGGAAGGGCCAAGTTACACAGCAATAACAACAGTCTTCAAATCTTAGTGACTTACAGCAAAAGATGATTTCTCATACTCACTAGACATCAAAAGCAGGTGAGCAGGGGATACTGTTCCATGTCTCCTTACTTGGGGTCCTGGGCTGATTTAGCACCCACCTTGAGGTATTGCTGGTCTCCCTAACATGACGACATACACACTGGCTCTTGAAACTTCCACTTGGAAATGATACATGTGACTTATGCTTACATTTCATTAGCTGAAATATGTCACATAGCCATGCTTCAAAGGGTAGGAAAGAGCAATCCTACCACATGAGAAGAAAGGGTGTTTTGGAAGAGTTATAATGACTCCCCAAAGTCTGTAAATGACTCCCCAGCTACTGTAATGGGAGGGAAATTGTGGATCAAAGTCAGTTGAAAAGATATTCATGGAACATTGCACTGTATTGCATTATCAACAAGATTGAACTATGTTACTATTGTGTACTCCATTCATTATACTGTGTGAATAAGGACTAGGAAGCCTCAGCTTATTCAACTGAATAACAAGAATAGTAGCAACAGTGCCCACTTTCTTCTTATCTTGCCAGTGACTTCCCCCAGCATTCAGAGTAGGGATTCTGAAGTACTTCCGGAAGGTGCACGGGTTCTTTGGTGCCACTCCTTATAAAGACTCACTGATGTGAGTTCACATAGTTCTCAGCAAAGCCTAAATTACAGGAGAAAAGCAGTTTGGAGTCTAGAAATATGATTTAATCTCTGCAGAATTATTTTTGTACTGCATCTTCGTCATCATCATATTTTTATTGTTGTCCTGTGAAAATAGCAATAATTATAGATTTGGTTTTGGGATCCGAAACTAGGCTGCTTAAGTATCAATTCTATCTCCCAAACCCACTGATAGAGTGTCATCAGACGTATTATGTAACCTCTTTGACCTCACTTTCTCTTCTAAAAAAATGAGTTTAATGCTAGTACCTACCTCACAAAGTTGTTAGAGGATTAAGTGAGTATCTTTACAACACTTAGAACAGAACTTGATGCAGAGTATCAGCTGAATGATGTTTCTCCCATTTCTCCTTCCCTTCATCCTTATTCTATGGCATTATCGAGATGATTATAAAATAAAATATATGTAAAAACATTGTCTGTTAACTCCCAAACACTTCCTAAATGATATTATTATGAAACACATTATGAAACCCAGAAAATCTAATTGATTTCTTCAAGATCAAACTGGTCTCAAAAATCACATGAGAACATCAGACTTTCTTCCCTTACTCTATTTGTTGCTCCACAGTATCTCACACCCTTCCAACGATTACTTTGCTAAGCAAGCTTTGAGTCTTTTGCTTCTACTTGGCGTTAGGATATTTTCCTTTAGCTCAGTTTCATTTTTTCTCCTCTCTGTGCCCATTTCTACTTCAGCATTCTTGTTATGCTTCATCTCCCAACGGAAGGAGTTAGTTCTGACAACCCCACAATAATTCCTAAGAAATGTTTATGCTCCCTTCCCGTAGCTTCTGCGGACTGCAGGCAGCTGAGAGGAGAGGTGGTGCAGGTTTCCCAGAAGAAACTGCTATACTGTCAGGAGGCTCCAGGCAAGTTTGCTCAAACTCTGAGCTAACCAGCTCTCCCACCTGGGAACTCTGCCCAAAGGAAGTTTTATACAGAACCTCTGCAGTGGAACCCAAGTCCCTTTGAATCAACTCATCCTTGAGAAGACAGTTTGTGGATGGATCACTTGAGGTAGGCTGGCTCTTCAGCATGTGACAACACTCCCAGTTCTAATGCCACATCCCACATTTCAGCCTTAGTTTTCAAGCAAGAGCTGAAAAAAACACAATGAAACTACTCCCTAGACCTGGACCCCGCCTTCCAAAATTCGTGACTGATGCTATGGTTAGTGCCATATCACCTGAGGCCAACTCATTATCAAATACTTACGGCACTGAAGAGAAATGTGACATTCATTTCGATCCTGTCCAAAGTATTTGGGCTTAGAAGGACAGGTAAAGTCAATATTTGCCTAAAAGAAGAGGATGAAATTTGCGGGTGATTCTGTAATTTCAAGATGTGGTACAAAGGTACTCAGGAGATGAATTGCAAATAAAAGAGCAGAAAGAATTTCCTGAGTGTCATTTTAAAAGACTTCATGCTAATAAGAGCCAAATTCGTCCTTTGATATTTTCAGGCTTGCTGAGTAAATAACTCATAAATTTCCCATAATAATTATATGCATGTAACTGGTGTGCCTCCAAGTCTGACCTATTTTGCAAGTTTGCATCAGAGTCTGAGAAAGCTGTGCCAGAGCCAGGGTCCCAGACAGCTCCTCGGCTCTGTGCTCTGCCCACACACGGGGTGGCTGGGATCGTGTCTGCTTCGGGAGACTAAGCTGATATTTCACCTGGCATTTGCTTAAATAGTATTATTTTTCTCGGTGTCCTTTCTTTTGAATTTGTTTTATATGTTTTGTTTTCCTCTAGCCAAGAGAAGAGAATGACAATGTGTACCATAAAATGTTCTTGAAATTTCTCAGCTCTCACTAAAAACTTTTCTTTTTATTTTTTTATTTATTTATTTTTTATTTCAGCATATTATGGTACAGATGTTTAGGTTACGTATGTTGCCCTTGCCCCCTCTCCCCCCTAAGTCTGAGTTTCAAATATGTCCATCCTTCGGGTGGTGTGCATTGCACTCTTTGTGTATGCATATACCCGTCCCCTCCCCCCTCCTGTCCCCTCCCCCCTCCTCCCTTCTTCCCCTCCCCCCTCCCCCAGCCTAACATCCAATAGATGTTATTCATATATGTGCACTTATGTGTTGATCAGTTAATACCAATTTGATGTGGTAGAGTATAGAAAACACCTTCATATAATATTTTTAAGCTTAAGGGTTTGAAATGTAAAAAAGTAGAAGGCAGATAATAAATAAGCACACCTTTAAAGGTGCAAATGTGGTCACAGGATGAGTTTCCATTTTCATTTTTTTCCATCTGCTGAATATATATTTTGAGTTTGACCACATATTGTGAGCTGTAAGCAATGAATGGACATAAAGAGATGAGGGAGGTGGGGTGACTAAACAACAGTCATAACAGTGTCAACCACAATGACAATACTCAAGTGTACCTGATTTTTGTTTTTTCATAAGAAATTTTATACATTCAAAGCGACTATGTGGTTTAATTGTGACATTTCCTCAAGGTAGCATTTTATGTGAAGCTCATTAAATCCTTTGTCATAGTAGAAATATGATGAATGTGGTTTTAGTCCTCAGTCCTACGTTCAACATAGATAGTAAAACACTGATATTAAACTGTAATAAAGAAAATGATGAAACTAAAACGACCACTTAATAATCATCTGACCAAACCCATGGAAAACAATAATTTCACAGATGGAAGGTCAAATTAATTTCAACCAAATGCTTCAGTGCAAAGTAGACATCGGAAGATGAACAGACCATATTGTGTTATTACAGGTTGCTTCTTATTACCTTCAATTTCACAGACATAGTGTCCTAAATACAGTAGCCAAGCTAGAAATGTGAGCCTTGGGAAAACATGAACCGCTTTAGTCCTCCACTTCATGGGCATTAAGCTGAAGTTACTTTCCTTTATTTTTTGGAGTCTCTTGTTTCGATCTAAATTTTTGGTCATCCTATTTAGAAAAATCTTCCCCTTCATTTGAAGATATAATGGAAAGGATGGTTCCTTTCTTTGCCTTATGACAACAGCGAGTGTAGGGCCTTCATTTACGAATATGGAGCATTGTACACAGTGGGGAGGTGCATGGGAACGATGTTCCTGAAAGGCACTTCGTGGAAGGAAAAAGGCAGTTTTCCAGGGAACTCAGTTCTTTTAGTCTCTGTAGTGCAGCTTTCATTTGTCTCACCTTTGAGCTGTCTCAGAAAAAGTTATGTTATCATTTTCAGCCTCAAAACCCCTCCGGATCTAAACTCGACTTTTCCCTCCTATCTGTCTTCTGAACCTTGAACCATGGAGACGCTACTTCAGATACTGGCCTCCACATGCGTTTGTTTCTGCTCTTCATCATCACTGTACTTCTTTCTTGCCTGTCTCTACGCTTATTTTGAAACTGGATTTGTGGACAAGTCCTCAAACTAAAAACGACTTCAGCTTGAGAAGCCTTTCAGAATTTCATAGCAAGTGGCATTAACATGGACATTCCAGTAATTCTTCCATTTCCAGTGACTCTTTGGTTTCAAAAATTATCATTCCCACTTTACAGATGCTAAAAATCAGATTGAAAGTGGTTGAGTAATTTATTAGAAGTCAGGAAGTTTGTAAGGGGACAAGACTGACCTTAAATCCATGGTATCTCCCTGTGGATTCTCTGTTTTTTTGACAATATCTACTCACTTCCAAGGGATGGAGTAAATACTGATACTTGAAGTATAATTTATATAAGTATGCAAATTTATATTCTTCTTTATTCATCCTCTACTTTCCAAATACTCTTATCCCATAACCCAAGATTCTTCTTCTAATGCTTTCCAGCCCAGTCACAGACTTCATAACCTGCAGTGCTCTGTTTCTAAGGATTCACCAGGGCACTTAACCTAAAGACTCCTTGGTCTTTGGTTTAGACCAATCTCAATCCTTGGCTATATTAGAATCATCTGGGGAGGTTCAAAGATATAGAAACTCCCCCTGTGGTTCTGATACCACTATACCAAACATTATAATCAAATTGCTGAAAACAAGTGATAAAGAAAAAATCCTGAAAGCAGCCAGAGAAGAAAGATTCATTACATACAGATGAATAAACTACAAATGACTTTTCAGAAATGTTACAAGCCAAAAGACAAAGTAATAACAGTGTTAAAATTTTAAAAGAAAAAAAAAACTGTCAACATAGAATTCTGTATCCAGCAAAAATAGTGTTCAACAATGAAGGGAGAAAAATACCTTTTTGGGACAAGAGCTAAGAGAATTAATCACCACCAGACCTGCACTACTAAGAACTTTTTATTAAAAATAAGTGATAGCATGTGACTGTATATTAGGTTAGTTGCTCCTAGTCTCCTAAATATCTATCTTATTTCTCTGATTGTATAAATTCAGCAAAACCCTTGTGGGCTCCTCATCTACCTTGCCCCTAGGTACACTGTATTTTATTAAACATCTCCAAACCTTTCTGCACGTCAGGCTCTACTGGTTGCAGATCTAACCTTGCTGTTCATTAGAATAGTTACATTCACTTCGCTTCTGATTTTTAAGTGCCACTGCCTGGCCACCATTATTTCAAGATTTTTTCACCCTCAATGCTATTGGTGAGTTCAGTTCTGCAATAGTATCTTCTATCCTTAGCCCTAACCTATCAATCAGAGATGATCTATGTGCCAAATACAGCCTACTGCCTATTTTGCAAATAAAGTTTCATCGGAACACACACACACACAGAAAAATAAATGATACCAGATGGAAATTTGTATTGATACAAAGGAATGAAGAACACTAGAAATTTTAAGTATGCGGATACATATAAAAGATATTTTTCTCATTTTTAATTTCTTTAATGGATAGTTGATTATTTTAAATAATTTTACACTCATAAAATTCTATAACATTTGAAAAAATAAAACATGACAAGAACAAAGAAAAGGACATGATGAAGGAAATAGATGCCATGAAGCCTAATATTATTTGGTACGGACTATGCTACATGAAAGCTGTATAGACTATGCTACATGAAAACTGTCTAGCAAATCCTAGATCAAACATTAAAGGCACAAAATGAAGAGGTATACTAATAAGTCAATGATAAAGTTAAAAAAAATCAAAGTGAAACAGAATGTTTATTTCTTTTGGAGAAATACTGTTTTTGAATTTCAAAAAATATTAACTGTTATTACATTTAGGGCAATAAACAGTGGAGAGAGAGACAAAAATAGTTTTACATTTCATTGTATACTTTTTTTGTACTCTTTGAATATTCCTTCAATATGAATATATTGGTTTTAAATTTATTTATTAATTAATTTTTAAAAAGACAGTCATTAGCTGAACTTATGGGTCATTTTGTTTTCTTTTACTTTTCCAAATTGAAAACTAAAAAGTTGTCATTATTAAAAAATACACATTAAAATAATTATTCACATCTTACATTTTGACAACCATAGTATAACAAAGGCATGATTATAGTTCTACTTTGAATATTAAATTATATGCCATTTATGAGTACATTTACTTGAATAAATTTCACACAATATTATTATCGTTATTGATTTCTACTTGTTATTTTTCTTTATATTGAATATCCAAAAAGAAAATAATGTAAAAGATCACATGTGTAATGCAACTGAATTACAAAATATTATTTGTTGATAAAACACAATAAAACTAAATTTGAGTTAAAACAAAATCCAGAAAATTTCATATGAAATATCCATTTACCATTCTGAAGCCTCTATTCCTGGAAAAGCACATGTTTTGAAATGACCAGCACAAAGCCTTCCAAGAAATGTGTAATAAACAAGGGTCTGTTCCATTTCAGCATCCATTAGGTAAGGGAAGGGCCATGATGGAGACTCTAGAATCTAAATGCCACTCTAATGGAATGAATATTATCTTGGGCACATTTTCTGCCTTGATATCCCATCTAATTTTGATCTATGCTTCTGTTTCATATCCACATCTACAATGAAGTATAAAACCATAATACAAAGAGATGGTATTTGATATGCTATAATATATTATAATAACCAAATTTTTATGATATTATCAGATCATGTGGTTGCAAATGGGAATAAGCAGAAGAAATGCTATTTTAACAGACCAAGGTATAAATGCAACATCATTAAATAAGTAGACTTATAAATCACATAGCGACCTTAAGTTTTCTCTTTTTACAGAAAGCTGAGATATCTTTTTGACTCTCTTTAGTTTATCTCCTATTCCTAAGAGTGCTTATAGGGGTGTGACTGTCAATAGTGGACAGTAGTTGTTTAGGCCCGTTTTTAGACTTCCTTCCCTAGTCGAGTTCTGAGGGGAGAAAGTTATAAAGAATAAAGGGTGTTTATAGATTCTAGGAAAACACCAGAATACGTACAGAGGTGACTTTACCTGAGTAAAGACCTTCTTGTGGTAGGATTTTCATTTTCTCACCTCCTTCCTCCAGAAACTTAGGAGAAGCTTGTGAGTTGAGGAGGTGAGGATAATATGGGTGGCAAGTCCTCAATAAATCATCTATTTATGCTTCATCTTCCACAAATATACGCTCCAAGGATACGTCATGTCCCTTTGCTCATTCATTTATTAATTAAATTATGAAATACTTATGAAATATCTAATATAATGGCAAACTTCATACACCACATTAGGAAACTTGACCTTCGTTCTACAGGCAAGAAGTAGCCACCAATATGTTTAAAGCAGGTGAACTATACTGTCAAATTTGCTTTCCACAAAGATTACTCTGATGGTGGTGTGGATGCTTGAGTGGAGGAAGACCATTCTAAACAAAGAGAAACATAATGGAATGTTGCAGTGGTCTAGTGGAAGATAATTGGCCCTCATAAGTAAGTAGTACCAGTGGAGGTGGGAAGAAATGAATTTATGAAATAGTAAAACTTAGGAGGTTAAAGTAACAGGAAATTGAGAAGAATGGGTGGAGTCAGGAGGGTAGACATGAAATAGGAAGGACCAAAGATCAATTCTGGTTTTGAGGAATGGGAGACTGGATATATGATGGTCCTTTCGCTGGGACAGCAGAATAAAGAGAAGAGAGGATGTAGTGAGGAAAAGGATTTAATTTGGTACACATATACATATATATTTTAAAAAAACTGTGAGTTATTTATTTGGAGAAATCCGGTGGGCAGTTATCAGTCATGATCGTTTATTTTAAATAAGATCAATTTTCTCTGATTTTAAAATTAATATATGTTCTTTGTAGATAGTTTTGGGGAAAAATAAGAAAAAAAGAGGAGAAAATAAAACTAACCTATAAATTCTTTATCTTGAGGCTCCTGGGGCTAATGTTTTGAAGTATATTTTTCCACTTTTTTTTCTAATGATTTTTTTTTTCATCATGAAATTGGGAAATAATTTTGAGTCTTGATTTTTTAAATGAAAATTTCCCATATAATTAAGCATCCTTTCAAACATATTTCAAAAATGTTTATTACTTTAAAAATTTACATATAGTAAAGATCTCTCATTTTAGTGTGTGATTCTGTGAGGCTTGACAAATACAGAGTTTCACAACTACCACCGTAATCAAGATACAGAGCAGTTTCCTCACCACCACCCTCAAATTCCCTTAGATTTTGCCTTTGTTGTTAATTCCTTCACCAGTCCCACAAACTGGCAACCGCTAATCTATCACTAACCCGCAATCATCACTGCATTTTTCCATAATATCATATAATGAAATCATTTGAGATTCACTGATGTCGTTGCCTTTCACTACTGAGTTCCTTTTCATTGCTGATTAGCATTTCACTGTATGAATGCACCAGAATTTGTTCATCCATTTGACAACTGAAGGAAAATTGAGTTGCTTCCAGTTTTTGACAATTATGTATAAAGCTGCTAAAGCATTCACATAGGTTTTTGTGTGAATGTAAGTTTTAATTTCTCTTGGGTAAATATGTAGAAGTGAGATTGCTGGATCATAAATGTAAGTCTAATTTAAATTCAAAACAAACTGGTAAGCTGTTTTTCCAAAGTGCAGTACCAGTTTATATTCTCACAAGCAAGGTATTTGAGTTCTAGTTGCTCTGCATTCTCATCAGTGCGTGATATTGTCAGTATTTTTAGACCATTTTAATAGGTGCATAGGGGTATCTCATTGTAGTTTTAATATGTATTTCCTTGATGAATAATCCTGTTGAACATTTTTTTACATGTGCATTTGGATCCATATCTCTTCTTTAGTGAAGTTGCTGTTCAATCATTTTTCCCATTTTAAAAATAGCATTGTTTGTTTTCCTACTATCAAGTTTTCAGAATTCTTCATGTAATCCGGATCAAGTCCTTTGTAAGATATGTGATTGGAAAATATCTTCTCCCAGCATGTGGCTTGCTTTTTCATTCTCTTAACAGGGCAAAGTTTATATTTTTGATGAAGTTCCTTTATATGTTCTTTTTTCTTTTATGGCTTTCATTTTTGGTGTATTTAAAATCTCTTTGTCTAATCACAGTTACAAACCTTTCTCTTGTACTTTTTTCTGAGTTTTATGGCTTTAGTTTTTATGTATAGGTCTATGTACTACTTTGAGTTAAATTTTGTATAAAGTGTTAAGATATGTGCTGAGGTCCACTTTTTTTTTTGCATGTGTATTTTATTGTTTCAGCACCATTTCTATAATAGACTATTACTTCTCAATTGAATTGACTTTGCACTTTTGTCAAAATCTATTGACCATGTTTGTATGGGTCACTTTCTAGACTCTGTATTCTGTTCCATCGACCTTCATGTCTATCCTTTCACCAATACTACACTGTCTTTATTACTGTGGCTTTCATGGTAAGTTTTGAAATAAAACCATATGACACCTCTGTGTTTTTCATAAATAATTTTTGCCTCTTCTGGCTCCTTTGCCTTTCCATGCAAATTGTATCAGCTTATTAATATACACAAAATAATCTTGTTGACAATTTAATTGTTTGTAATAAATATGTTGATTGATCTAAGAGGAACTGACATCCTAATGCTATTGAGTTCTCCAATTCATGAATAACATGATTTATCTCTCAAATATTTAATTTTTTGATTCTTCAGTGTTTTGTAATTTCAGATATCAATTCTAGACATATTTGACCTTGTATTTTGTGACCTTGCTAAACATATTTATTAATAAGTGCTTTTGGTAGATTTCTTGGTATTATTTTTTGTAGATAATCATGTTTGAAAAAAGAGTTTTATTTCTTCCTTCTGATCTGTATACTTTTTATTTCTTATTATTACTTTATTGCACTGCCCAAGACTTCCAGTATGATGTTGAACAAGAGAAATGAGAGTGAACATCCATGCCTTATTCCTCATCTTATGGGGAAGACATTCATAGTTTCACCATTGGGTATCATCATGTTAGCTGTAGTTTTTTATGTGTATATGTACGTATGTATTTTGGTAGATGAACTTTATCAAATTCAGGAATTTCTCTCATAGTCTTCATTTGCTGAGATCATGAATGCATGCTGAATTTTTAAAGCCTTTTTCTAAATCTATTGAGATGGTCATATGTGTTTTCATGTTTAGAATGTTGATATGGTAAATTACATTGCTTAATTTTCAAATATTGGACCAATTTTGCATTTCCAGAACAAATGTCATTTGAATGTGATGTACTATCTTTTTTTATATCATGCTGGACTCAATTTGATATTATTTTGTTTAAAACTTTTGTGTTTATGTTTGTGAGGGATATTGACCTATAGTTTTAATATTATTTTATGGTTTTGGAATCAAGGTAATTCTGGTCTCATAAAATAATTTGGGAAGAGTTTCCTCCTCTTATATTTTCTGGAAGGTACTGTGTAGGATTGGTTTTATTTCTTCCTGAAATATTTGCTAGAATTCATCAGTGAAAACATCTTGGTCTGGAATTTTTTATTTTTGGGAAGTGTTTATAGATTCAATATCTTTAATAGATATAGAGCTATTCAAGTTTTCTATTCCACCTTAAATAAGTTTTGGTAGCTTTTATGTTTGGAGAAATTGGTCTGTTTTATCCATATTGTCATTTTTATGTATGTAAAATTGTTCATGATATTCTCTTTTTATCTTTTAAATGTCTGTAGTAATGTTTCCTTTTTCATTTCTGACATCGATAATTTGCAGCTTCTCTCTTCTTTTTTTGGTAATTCTTGCTAGATATGTATGAATCTCATAGATCTTTTTAAATAACCACCTTTCAGTTTCATTGATTTTCATTATTGGTTTTCTATTTTCAAGATTATTGATTTTCATTCTTATCTTGACTAATTCCTTCCTTTCCTTTGAGTTTTACTTGTTCTTTTTTGGCTGTTCTATTGTAGTTTAGATTATGATAATATTTCTTGTTCTAAAGTCTATTTGTCTGATATTAATATAAACACTCTAGTTTTTGTTTTTCAACAGTGTTTTCATAGCATTAATATATCTTTTTACTTGTACTAAATTTAACCTATTATTTTATATTCAAAATCAGTTTCCTATAGATAACATATAGCTGTCTTTTTTTATTGAAAAAAATCAATCTGAAAAATCTATCTTTTAATTGGTGTGTTTAGATCATTTACATTTAATGTAATTATTGATATATTAATAGTTTTATTTAGATTGATTATTTTGCTTTTTTATTATTATATATTTTTTGGTCTCCATTTCTTGTTTCTTGTTTCCCTTTTTCTGCTGTAAATTCATCCTGTGTAATTCCAACATTTGGGTTGCTACGTGGTTAATATCTGTTGATTGTATTTTTGCTTAACAATTTATCTTTTTTTACTAGATTTGTGGATTTTTGTACATTGAGTATTGTTGGATTATATATTACACATTTTAGACATGATGTTGTGAGAGTCTAATCTATTAAAATCCTATTGACAATGTTGTTAATTTTTTATTGTGATTTTAGCAGGCATTTGATCTATTTAAGGACTTATCACAATTTTTTCTCACCTTTTTTGGTAGTGGTCTCAATAAGTTTAGTTTCCAAGCCTTTGCTACCTTGCTTTGGGTCCGTGTCACTCATATGCCATCAGGGATTAGTCAGGAACTTGGGGTTGATACTTTACATTGCAGTTCAACCTTAAAACTTTTTCTATACTACTTTGGGTCTTTCCCATATAATCACAGCTCAGAGATGAGTTCAAGACTTTTGCTGATTCATATATAGAATTAGGAAATTCCCTTCTTCACTCCTCTCTTCTATTGGATCCCCCTACATTTTCTGTCTTGCAGGAGACCTTTAGTCCAATCCTCTGGCCAAAAAGATTAGATTTTACCTAGAGTCATATCTGTGCCACCACCACATTTCCATGATGGGAGTTCAGTATCAGGTCTATTTCATAAGAGAAAAGAAATAAAAATCCCAAGAAAGTCACACTCATGTGAGTTCCTTCCTCCAGTTTTGACTTTCCATCTCCAATCTGCCTGTTTTTGTACACTATTCAGGTAATTACTTTCTGTATGAGGATTAAGTAATATTCAGTTGAGTAGTTAAACTATAGTGGGCTTATCCATTTTGGTTGGCAATAGACATTTTTATAAACATAGTTTTTGATGATTACATTATAGTCTACTTTATGGATATTCTAAAATTTAAAATGGTTTTTCTATTTAAGAACATTCCGGTTTCTTTCTTTTTGTTGTTTTTGTTCTTCTAAATAACATTACAGAGAATGTTATTTAAAATAACATTTCTCTCAATCTCTGAATATTTCTTTTTTGTTTTTTTTGAGACAGAGTCTTGCTCTGTTGCCTGGGCTAGAGTGCCATGGTATCAGCCTAGTTCACAGCAACCTCAAACTCCTGGGCTCAAGCAATCCTTCTGCCTCAGCCTCCCGAGTAGCTGGGACTACAGGCATGTGCCACCGTACCGAGCTAATTTTTTTCTACATGTTTTTAGTTGTCTAACTAATTTCTTTCTATTTTTAGTCTAGATGGGCCTCTTGATGGGCTGGTCTTGAACTCTTGACCTCGAGCAATCCTCCCTCCTCAGCCTCCCAGAGTGCTAGGATTACAGGCATGAGCCACCACACCCAGCCCTCAATCTCTGAATATTTCTTAAGAATAAGTTCATCAAAATTAATTCACTAGGTCAAAATATAGACAGCATATAATTCACTAGGTCAAATCATTTTTACTGCTAAGGCATTTGACTTTGTCTTGGAAGTGACAGGACACATGTGCTGTAGTGACATTATCACCTTTGAGGCAACAGAAATTTCTGGTGGCCATGTGGAGAATGAGCCAAATGGGAAGGAGAGGAGGTGGAGGTATCACTCAAGAGTCAATTACAATGTTTTGAGTTAGAAAAGCCAGATGTATAAACTAAGGTAGTGGAAATTGACGTGAAGACGAGGAGATGGCTTCTTTTTTTGAAACAATCTTGATGACAGAGAAGATAGGAGTCCAGGGTAAGTCAAGAGTGACCTGGGCTTTGGATGACTCAGTCAGCAAGGGAATAGGAGGCAGGAAGGAGAATAAAAAGGGCTTACTTGGAAGTTTGTGAAGGAAGTGGTTCTGGAACAGGAACCTCAGATTTCAGTGGGAGCATGGAGATAAATGGAATCTTACACAGAACAATTTAAGAAAACAAAAACATTTTGGAATACCATGGAGAATGGTGGCAAAAAATAGGATAAAAACCATCAAGGAGAAAACAAAAGGGAAAGAGGTCTAAACTGAATAGAAATGAGGATGTTGGAGGAGGTGAGTGACTACAGCAGAAAATCTGCAAATTGATAGAAATGAAAGAACAAAATTAAGATTGAAAAATCTCCAGTATCCAGTGAGTCTGTGGTCAGGCATTTCCTTGTGAATACCACTTTGTCTGTTCCTCAAATGACTGAGAAAGTCTTAATGCCTCAGCAGGAAGTCCGCCCCTGCTTTGTGGTGAGGTCATTGGCAGTTTACTTTGCCACTTTGCAAACAAAATCTCTCTTTGGTAACCAGCTGTTAATTGTGTCTGGTTCCCAAACTCCCTCCAACCCCAAATTGGATAAGCTCCATGCCCATCAATTGGCTGAATGCTCAAGACTCTGGTAGTGTTCAAAGAACTTTGAACACAACATCTTGCAAGTTGTATGACCTTCAGGGATTTGCTCAACCTCCCCTGGGGAAAATTCCCTCATCTGTAAAATGAAGAGGCCGGACTAGATGATATTAAAGTTACTTTGTGGCTCCTCATTCTTTCGCTATATTCTCAGCATAATCATTTTTGTAAATCTGTTTGGAGAATACAAATAAAATAAGCTGTTTGGAGACTGACTCATTCAGTCCTTGATACTAAAACCATTCCTTATGTATTATTACTAGAGTAAGCAACAGCTTGCAGAATGCACCATGGATACTGGACCGATACTGCTGATTGTGAGTCAGGAGTCTTGGATGGGGAAGTGGAAGCTGTGCTAAACCTTTCTGACCCAAGTTATAGTCACCAAACTCATGATTTTGGCATTGGCAGCTAATGGTACCTGCTTCTCAGATGACTAGTAAAACTATGTAGTGGAGGCTGCGTGAATGAAATTCTGAATCCTTATTACCTACTATAGGAGCAAATCAAACACAGACAGCATTTAGGAAGTGATTGTGTAATGAGTGAGTCAGAAAATAAAAATTATCACACTATTCCGAAAATAACAAAGACACCCTGGAAGGCCTTATACCAGTATCCCTAATATCTATACCAGAACAGATATTTAGGTGTGGCCATGTTGAGATTAAAATATTAAGTTGTTTTTAGGCCTCCTTAGTGTCTTTCTAATATCTGGCTGCCTAGGCTCCTTTCCTGGGACTTTCTGAACCTTCCCCATGACTCAGCAACTGAAGGTGTAATGCTTGGAGCACCCTGCTATCATGCAGTGGCTGATACTGGTATTCACGCATCTGGCCTGTGCAGATAACTGCATACTTTGATTTTAACTTCTGCCCATGCTTAGAACTATTTTGTTTAATACTCACTTTTAATGCATTATCAACATTAAAACATCAAAATAATTCAGATACAATAAGGATTTTCTGTTTTTCTTGACAAATCAGAAGATCTAACAAGACTGGGTCTAAATTCTTACATACAAATGATTGTCTAGAGTTGCATAGTCCCTGCTATCTCCAGATCAATAAAACTCCTCCCTTACCTCCATCAAAGAAGCAGATGTGCTTGTGCTTTATTTATGTTATCTGCCTCACTCCTAAGGGAGTGACCACATTTCCTAGTTTGTCTGAAGGAGTTCCATTTTATTTACTGTTCTATAATTCATTAATATTATCCCCTTTGCTGTCAAAAATGGCCTGATATGGATAAATAATTATTTGGTCATATTCTCCAGAGGGAACTGAATCTGTGCTTTCTGATAGAAGGAAAGGATGCAATTTACTACCAAGAATTATTTATTCAAGTATGCTTAAATGATACTACTTTTTATTTTGGATATAGTTATTTGTATACAAATGGTATTAAGCACACCCATTTACTTGCCAAGCACTGTATTAAAAGCTGGGGATGGAGTGGGGTGGAGAAGAGATATGGTTTCTTTTCCTAAAAGTTATAAATTCTATTGAAAAAGATAGACAAGTATATAAGAATTACAGTCTGATGAGTAATAACTTAGAAGAAGTATATAAAGGAGAATCTAAACTTGTCCAGACAAACCAGGGGAGGCCTCCAGAAAGAAGCTGAGGCGTGAAGGATGTTCTTAGGTTGGAGGGGGATAGAATGGGGAAAAGGTGTTCCAGAGAGTGGGAACTGCATGCTTGAAGGTCTGAACACAAGAGCATGGCAGGTTCAGAGAATGGAAAGTATCTCAATGTCACTATAGAATATGTTGGTTTAGGAGAGATAAATGATGCAGGTGGAGAATTGCAAGCTGTGCTAAAGAATTCATCATATATTATAAGAGAAATGGGCAAAGATTTTGGCAGACCATGGAAGATCATTCTAGATCAAGTGTGTAGAATGGATGAGGGAGTTAGGAGGCATTTTCAGTAATCCAGGGAGATACTGAAGGTATGGCTTAGAATAAAGTGATGTATTTATGTGATGTATTTTAAAGTCCATTTACACATAAACTATTCACTTGTCAATAAGATATTTCTTCATATGAGCTTGTCTTCTAGGTCACCAAATTGGTGACATCTTCAGTGCTTTATGAAGTTAAATATGTTCACTTGGAATATTATTGGACCCATTAACAGCTACTTTTATCACCTCCCTGTTACCTCTTTGCCTCCTGGATTTTTGAAAGGTAGCTCTCAAATTTTGTCACTACCATCTCACTGATGCTCACATCCCATGCTCTTATTAATAACTTCTGAATTCTTATAAAGTAAATCTAACATCATGGCGTAGGACCATTTGATACACATTATAGCTATGGAAATCAGATCATCACTGACCAATTACTGTTCCTGGAAGCCTGGAGTTGTTGGAAGTTAAATCACTAACTGACCTCTATTCTTATTTAGCCATGAAAGGATAGCTTCATTTTTCTGGTGAACTAACAGAATCAGCCAGCCACAAACATTCAGTCAACTTAAGCCAGACATCAAATACAAAGAAACAAAAGAGAATACCATCACTTTTATACTTAGCCCCTTCTTTCAGAAAACATAAAGGACATCACATGCATGAACTCATTAATATCTTCTAATTTTCTCATACTGTGGGAAGCATTTTGCAGTTAGAGCAAGGTGCTATTTGAATAGTCTTTGGAAAGAGTATCAGTAAGAGCCCAAACTGAAACAAGAATTCCTAATTTCTTCAGTGGTCTAACATTGGTTACATTAAGAAAGTTCCCATATTAGAACATAAAGATCATTGCGAAAAATAACAGGATTATTTGACATTTTGAATAAAACATCAATGAGTCATTGAAAAATACATCCCAGTTTCATAGTTTGTTTAGAGTCTCCTGATGTCAATATACAAATAGTTGCTGTTTTCGAGAAAAAGCTGTTGTTATCCAATCCCTGTTCTGCTATCTAGAAAGAAATGAAGGCAGGCTCTGGAATCATACAGATGTAGAATGCTTTCTTAGCTTGGCCACTGTAGGAATCTTGGTTATTTTATTTAAACCCAATTCTTTCATCTGTAAAATAGGGAAAAATACTCTCTTATACAGCTCCCATGAGAATTAAAAATATTATAATATGATCTGACTCATGGTGGAAACTCAATAATGATCTGTTTTTCTTCCTATTTCCATATGGAAATCAAACTTCCAAGTTAACACACATTCTCCCTTTCCTGCATCATTCTTTCCCATTGTTCCCCAGATAATCTTTGTCCTTTACACATTTCCAAATGTGTATTACCTACTCCATCTCTGATTCGTTTGTATTTCAGCTATTACATAGCATCTGTATAAAGAAAAATAAGAAATACTACTTTTAGGAATCCAGAACCCAATTTATAGAAGCCAATCACTTTAATCTTTCTAAAGCATTACCAACAGCAGGAACTCAAGTCTCTAATAAACTAAAAAGAAAATTTTGGTTCGTAATTTTAAATTTTTAATGAAGAAAGTTATACAATATTGTATTTGCTATGGTGATTTGGCACTGATTTTAAAGTCTGTTAATTAATGTAAAAACTCAATGATTAAAAGATGCATTTGTAAATTGTCCATACTTTCTCTAGCTTTTTTTCCTATTATTAGATAGTGGAAAATTAATACAGAGAAATCGGTTTTAATCAAATTATTTGAAATAGGCAAAAGATCTGAATAGACATTTCTCAAAAGAAGGTATACAAATGGCCAACAGGTATATGAAAAAACTGCTCAGCATGACTAAATATCAAAGAAATGCAAATTAAAACTACAATGACATATCATCTCATCCCAGTTAAAATGGTTTCTATCCAAAAGACAGACAATAATGAATGCTGGTGAGGATGTGGAAGAAGGGGACACTTGCGCTCTGTTGATGGGAATGGAAATTAGTACAGCTACTATGGAAAACAGTATGAAGTTTCCTCAAAAAACTAAAAATAGAACTACCATACAATCTAGCAATTCCACTTCTGGGTATATATCCAAAAGAAAGGACATCAGTATACTGAAGAGATATCTTCACTCCCATGTTTATTACAGCACTATTCACAATAGCCAAGATATGAAATCAACCTAAGTGTCCATCAATGGATGAATGGCTAAAAAAAATGTGGTACATACACAATGTAATATTATTCAGCCATAAAAAAGAATGAAATCCTATCATTTGCAACAACCTGGTTGGAACTGCAGGACATTATGTTAAGTGAAATTGGCTGGGCATAGAAAGACAAATATCACATATTCCCGCTAACATGTGGAAGTTAAAAAAATTCTACTCTCTGTCTCCATCCCATGGAGATAGCAGAATGATGACTACCAAAGACTGAGAAAGGTAGTGGGGAGGTGGGGGAGAAAGAAGGGATGGTTAATGGGTACAAAATTACAGTTACATAGAAGGAGTAAGATCTAGTGTTTAGTAGCACAATAGGATGACTATAGTTAACAATAATTTGTTGTATATTTCAACATAACCAAAAAAGTGATATTGGAATGTTACACAGAGAAATGATAAATGTTTGAGGTGATGATTACCCCAGTTACCCTGATTTGATCATTACACATTGTATGCTTGTATCAAAATATCACGTGCACCCCATAAACATGTACAATTATGTATCTATAATAATTAAAAATAAAAATAACTTTTTTAAAAATACACAGAAATCCATTTTTGGGTAAATTCTAGATTTATAGAATGATTACTCTGGCTAACAACTTTTTTTGTTTTTCTTACTTGCATTTGAAGGTGTGAATTTTACTTTTGAAATGTGATCTCTAAAAATAGAAAACCAGGTTACCAGGACAGGGAGAGAGGATGCTTTTTCTGCTTAATATAAAAATCTCCTCTGTATCAGCCATTTCAGGGATGAGGATAGGATGGAACCGGGGGCTAGCCTAACAATGATTGCTCATTCAATTTCCATCAGGCAAAGGAGCCTCATCATTGGTCCCGATCCACATAAATCATTCCAATTGCCTATGCACATTGATAGTTTCCAACACCCACAAGTCATAAGATTGTACACCAAGAAGAATAATTAATTATTAAGGTATTATTTTGAGATAATATCTTAATTATGTGTCCTGGGGAGCCTTATACCCCCAATTTAATTCTTCATTGATTTGGTAGTATTTCTTACTTATATGCCTACCAAAGTGTGAGTTGATTGAAATAAAAAACTGGACATCTTTTTTGGTTTCCATAATTTTGCACCTGTAACAGCTGTGCAGCAAATATGTGGTGACTGAATGGATAGAAAAATGAATAAGTGAATGAAGACATTAATAACACTCACAGTGAATATTTACTCATTAGCTTTAAGAATTCCTGATTCGCAGGTGCCTCTTCTTTTGGGGCACTTTATACTATCTGGTCTCTTGTTGAACATTCTGAGGAAGGGAAAGAGGAAGGAGAAGAGTACGGGCAATTACAGAATCAGCAAAGTTCCTGAATACCTTTGCATTTCTAGTAGTTACCAGCTCTTGCTAATGGCCTTTTCCAGAATGAAGAAAGGCCAACTAATGACTAATAGTGTTTAAAACCAGTG
>CAUYSK010030207.1:0-26982 GCA_963575035.1 Avahi laniger
AATTAATTTCTTTCTATTTTTGGTAGAGATGGGGTCTCGCTCTTGCTCAGGCTGGTCTCGAACTCCTGAGCTCAGAACGATCCGCCCACCTCGGCCTCCCAGAGTGCTAGGATTACAGGCGTGAGCCACCGCGCCCGGCAAAAAAGAACAATCTTGAAATAAGGCCGCAGGTTCCCCACCCCACTGGGTTTGAACTTCATTTGTACATATGTTCGCAGCATCCCAAAGAGTCTAGCACAAGACAAGTTTTTACCAGCCTGACTGGGTATAGAGCAGGATAGTGAGGCTGTAGACCACAGAATTCTTATTTTCAGGAGCATGGCTAGATGTCTGCCAGTATCAGCAGGCAGGCAGGGTCTCCTACATCCATGTATAAAGGTGTGTGTGGTCAGTGAAACTAGGGATTGGTGTGCAAGTGTAGCTACTTTGTCCTAGTAACCAGACATCTGTTTTCCTTTGCCCACGTAGGCTACTGTTCTGAATTCCTGTTCTAGCAGGAGACTGTCCAAGAAATGAGGAATGTGCTGGAAGTATTTCTGCATCTTTTCCTGAACGGTCCATACATGCCCATTTCAAGCATGTGGTCAAAGGGCTTAAAAATTGATTTTTGTTGTCAGGAAATAGGCTCTGACTCCTTCTCTGTCCTGATCTTCCTAAAACATGTTGCATACCTATGTGAACACCTTATTACCTTTATAAAGCCTCCATGACTTCTAGTCATCCAGGAAAATAAACTACATCATCAGTCACCAAGAGCTTATTTGCAAGAACTTCTTCTCAATCTCTGCATTACTGAGCTGTTTTAGATTCATGGCTAAAATATACCTACCATTCTTTAAATTACAGTCAAAATTAAGGTGTTTAAATGCTGATTTGCTTATCCTACCCTCTAAAAAATTAGCTCTTCATCTCAGTAGAATTTAGAGTGTTTAAAGCAATTTTGCATATGTGATATTTGGTCTTCACAGTTGTTTACTAAGTCATAATCTAGGTCTCAGCCCCATAGTCATTAAGTGACTTTTGTGTGATCCACTCCTTAAGAGTACACACTTACAGGCAGGAACCTGAATTTAGGCCTTCTGATTTTAAATTGTTATCCTTTCTTCTTCAAGAAACTTTAGAAGGATTTTAAAAGTGCTTTTGGTTCTGTCGATGGTAGTGGTGGAGCCTCTCTATCTATATGAAGATCTTTTGCCCTCTGAACTAGTATATTACCCCTTCTCTGGTGGTACCACAACCTTTGCTGCTGCAGAAAGTCTGGCTTATTCAGGGCCACTTGGTTTCCTGTTGCCCTTCTGCTCTTGCATGTACTCACTGCCTGCCTCATGCCTTGATTCCTTTTCATTCACCTTGGCATTCGGTTTTCTCCTTTGGGAAGGCAGAATTGGGTAGTGATGATGAATGTACATAAAGTCAGGTTGCCTATGTCCCTATCCTGGCTCTACCACATTCTAGCTGTGTGTGTACCACATACAAGCAAGTGACTTAATCTGTATGTACCTCAGTAACCTCATCTGCGAAATAGGGATAAGAACCTGTATCATAGAGCTGTCATGATAGTGTAATGAGATACCACCAATACCTCACAGCATCCACTCCATAATAAAAATTCAAAACACGTTAGCTGCTACTTACATTTGAATTTGAAGTCCAGTAAGTTGACCAGTTAACTTCACATTCCCAAAGTGTGTCTGGGTGCTCTAGGTGTAGAGGCTCTGCCATACTATAAGGCCGCTGGCAATGTACTTCTCCCTGGAGATCTAAAATGAAGACTAACATACCAATAAAGAGACCTGTTTAATATTTTAATCAGGTGTTTGCTAAGCTTGAGCACAATTATACTTTCCATACTATACAGTTGGTAAACACTGGACTAATAACCTTCCACTAAACTCCATATGTACATTGGAAAGACTTAGCCAGGAGTTATAGTTTGGTCTGCTATCCCCTAAAACTACCCTGAATCTATCCTTCCCAGGAAGACACAAGTATAAGGGGAGCCACTTGTCTTCAGGCAAAAATGTCCCACTCTAGTCCTTTCTTGTAAAGTTCTCCAAACTTGCCATCAGGTGGTGCTGTTGTAGTAAATGAAAGTATTTGAAATGTTGGGGTATTGAAGTGAAAGATCATCAGAACTTTTAGTGAGAGTCACATCAGAAGTCAGCTTGCCATTTGCTAAAGTCCAAAGGACTTTTCTAGTTCTTCTGGCTTTTTTTTAGGTTAAAGGGAGGCCCTTTGAACCAAGAAATAACAAGATAACCAAAGTGGTGGACTCGAAGTCATTAACAAAGAAAAAAGTAAAATCTAAAAGAATTCCTTAGATTTTTAGTCACATGCAGGACAGAAAATAGGATATCCTTGAGAAAGGCAAGTTAAAGAGTATGGGCTCGGCCAGGCGTGGTGGCTCACGCCTATAATCCTAGCACTCTGGGAGGCCAAGGCAGGCGGATTGTTTGAGCTCAGGAGTTCGAGACCAGCCTGAGCAAGAGCGAGACCCCATCTCTACTAAAAAAAAATAGAAAAATGATCTGGACAACTAAAAATATATAGGAAAAATGAGTCGGGCATGGTGGCGCATGCCTGTAGTCCCAGCTACTCGGGAGGCTGAGGCAGGGGGATCGCTTGAGCCCAGGAGTTTGAGGTTGCTGTGAGCTAGGCTGACGCCACAGCACTCTAGCCAGGGCAACAGAGTGAGACTCTGTCTCAAAAAAAAAAAAGTATAGTCTCTGCAGTGTAAGTCTTGGGTTCACATCCTCTTTGACTTAGTAGCTATGTGACCTTGGACACAATAATGATACTTTTCTTTGCTACAGTTGATCTTAAGCAACTAGCTAAGATCTTAAGAAACCTTAAATGTATAATATCTGTAAAATAAAACTTCCACCATATAGTGGTGTTAGAGGAATAAAGCACTGAGAAAAGTACTTAGCACCCAGAAAGTGATAAATATTAGTTGTCATTATGATTATCCTAAATCGTGTTTTTTTTTTCTTTTTCTCTACAGCTTATTTTCAGTTGCTTTTTAAAGACAGAAAGCTCATGGTGCAAATTGTTATTTCTAGGTGAGTACGTTTTGAGATTTTTTAATTTAGTGTGAAATAATTAGGGGTATATAGCTTTGACATTTTCTTGGAAGAATCAGGGTCCTCAGGTGCATCTTGCACAAATCCTTGCATTTTGATCTCTAGTTCAGTGCCTAGCACTGCCCAGTTTCCCAAGAACTTACATTCAACACGAAGTTCCTTTGGGCCTTGAATGGTGGTGTTGGACAATACTCATCCTTCACCCCTCAAAAATATTGTAACCACCAGCCCTTTGCTTGCAGTGCGGGGGCTGGAGGCCTGGCAGAATGGGTGCTGATGGAGCTACAGGGGGAGATCGAGGCTCGCTACAGCACCGGATTAGCTGGAAACCTCCTGGGAGACCTACATTACACCACTGAGGTGAGGGGGCTTTTCTTTCCCTGCCTAATGCCTCAGAAAAGCAAGCTACACCAAGGTGGTGCTCCCAGGACCCAGAGTGAGGACTGCCCTCAGGTTTGTTATTCAAGGTCTAGCTAATCTGCGAAGCTATCTGCTTGTTCTCCCCCACCTCTGCAGTAACAGGGAAATCGAACTTTGAGAAATCTGGAAAGGTCACATTTCTGAAAGTGGAAATTCTCTTACATGGGGCTAGAAAGAGTAAAAAGGACACATGGGTGGGGTTGTCCAGTGTGGCTGCTCAGAAAAGTTAGAGCCAGACCAGGGAGTGGAGGTGCCAGCATTGCCTGCCAAGAGCAGCTTTATAAGGCACGTGAGTGTTACGGCCTTGCCTTGAACCTCAGGCATCTCATTCTTGTTCTGCCAAAGGGAATTCCTGTGCTGATCGTGGGGCATCATATCCTGTATGGGAAAATCATCCACCTGGAGAAACCTTTTGCAGTTCTTGTCAAACACACTCCTGGGGAGCAGGACTGTGATGAGCTTGGCCGAGAGACTGGCACCCGGTACCTGGTGACAGCACTCATCAAAAACAAGATCCTTTTCAAAACCCGCCCCAAGCCCATTATCACCAACGTCCCCAAGAAAGTATGAAAGAACCCCGGATTTTCCCTAGAGAGCGGCCTACTCCTTGGACTCGTGCTCCACTGCCACCTCGAGGACGGCTCGACGGTTCCCTGGGACCACAGGGGGGTCCTGTTCTGAACACAGGCCACCCACTGGGTGTGAACTCGGATCCCTTTCTCATGGCAGCCGGTTCTCTTGGTGGACATCTGGCCCCATTTCCAAGGAACCCATCTCCTTTTCCAACTTCATCAGGCTCACTGGCTTCAAATCCAGCACCCTTCCCTGCTGGTGCTCGTGACCCAGGCATGGCTTCTTTTCCGAGAGGGATGAATCCCACTGGCACAGGTGCAGTTTCTTTCCCAAGGCCAGGTGGCCTTTTGGGCCCGGGCCCCGGCCCATGCCCAGGCCCGGGCCCAGGGCCAGCTCTAAACCCTAGAACAGGGGCTCTTCCAGGTCCAGGGCCTCTGTCTAACCCCAGATTAGGAGGTCTCCCAGGCCCAGGTCCTATGCCCAATGCAAGAGCAGGTGGTCTCCTGGGAGCAGGTCCTGACCCCAGAAGTGGCGGCCCTATGGGCCCTGGATCTGGACCCAACCTGAGAACAGGTGTCCTGTTGACCTCTGGGAATGGTCCTCCCAATCCTAGGCCAGTTGGCCTGGGCCCCGGACCAAGTCCCAATATGAGATCAGGCTTTTTAGGTACAAACCCTGCGCCCAGGTCAGGTATGTTTCCAGGCCCAGGCCTTGGGCCCAACCCAAGATCAAGTGGCCTAGGTCCAGGTCTTGGGCCCAACCCAAGGGCGGGTGGCCTGGGCCCAGGCCCTAATCTGGATGCCAGAGCAGGTGGCCTCTTGGGTACAGGATCTGGTCTTAATTTAAGAATGGCTGGACCTCAAGGCCTAGATCTTGCCCCCATTCTAAGAGCAGCAGGTCTTTTAGGAGCCAGTTCAGCTTCTTTCTCACAGGCTTCTGGAAACATGGGCACAAACCCATCTTCCATGGCAAGAGTACCTGGCCCCATAGGCCCAAACTCGGGTCCAGGCTCTCGGGGAATTGGCCTTCCAGGGCCAAATCCCTCTCCCATGTCAAGGGGCCCTGGCCCTATAGGCCCTAATTCAGGTCATTTCTCAAGGCCACCTGGCCCTATGGGGGTAAATGCCAATCCCTTTCCGAGGGGGGTAGGTTCTGGGGGACTGAACCCACCTGCCTTCTCTCAGTCTTCTGGCACATTGGCATCAAACCCAGCTACCTTCCAAAGGTCTGCTAGCCTTCAGGGCTCAGGTCCAGCAGTTTTCCCAAGAGCCTCTGGGCCACTAGGCCCCAACCCAACTAACTTCCCAAGGGCCACTGGCCTGCAGGGTCCAAGTCCAGCTACTTTCCCAAGGTCTACTGGCCCATTAGGCCCTGGTCAAGTTGCTTTCCCTAGGTCAGCTGCTGGGCACCTGGGCACTTCTCCAGCAGGCCCTGTGGGTATCAACCCAGCTCCTTTTGCAAGGCCAACTGGGACCCTGGGTCTCAACCCATCTTCCTTTTCAAGGATGAATGGCCCTGCAGGCAAGAGTTTGGTCCCATTTCCTAGAGTGGGGAGCCTCCCTGGCACTAACCCAGCTGCTTTCCCCAGACCAGGGGGTCCAATGGCTGCAATGTACCCAAATGGAATGTTACCCCCATAAACACTGTTTTCCCTCCAGGACCACCTTGATTTCCAGGCACTGTGGTTCTGGGCAGGGGCTGTCTGTTAGGTAAAAGGGTAGATATGGAGCTACAGTCTGAACAACATAGCTGGGGCTCAAGTTCAAATGAGCCATCTTTTTCCTCTGCTTTTTTCTTGACTGAAGGTGAAATGTTATTTGTGGGACGTGGACTTCGGCAGGTGGGACTAATCCTAGCCTTGCGAAAAAGGATCTCCAGCCTTCCAGAAGCCTGCTGTGCTTTTGTCCCACTGCTTTCTGCCCCTTGTTTCTTACTAGTTTCTTGAATTGTTCTTGTGGACTTTTCCTCAGGGATACATGGGCCTGCAGGTCCCAATTCATATGTAGTCCCCTCCTCAGCACTGGAGAATCAGCTCACTGCTCTCTAGAAATGTTGCATTGGTGAACGGACCATGCTTCGGTAGCTCTGACCTGGGCAGCTTGGACCTGGTCATCCTCTACTGCCATACCTTTCCCTGTGGGCCTGCACACAGAACAGGGAGGTGGACAACCACTTTAAAGACCCACCAAATGCAGTTTCTGCTTGACTGACTGGGCCTGCAGCTCCCTTCTCCTGGGACTTAAGAGACGGCCAGATTTAAGGCTCCTCTACTCATCCAACTCCCTCTCCACTGGTACTCCCAATCAAAGAACCTCAAAATTTAAACTGATGTGGATGGAACTATGGGAATTGGGGTGGGGGCGGGGGATGAAGGGAAGAAATCACTGTGCTTCGTTCAGCCTTGACATAAAAGGATGGTTGGTGTTTTTCCTGCATTGTATCTTTTCTTACTGTTTCTTTAATAAATGGGATGAGAGGGCTGCTGATGTCGCTCTATTTTGTTACCTGTTCTGTAGGGAAGGAAGTTTACTCTGCTTTTCATTGTTTCAGCTTGGCCGCAGTCTTACTTTATCTGCCAGTTCAAATGCTTTTACTCCAGGAGGAAGCAAGCTTTGGTTTTTAGCCTTAGCAAGAGCGCTCTTATCTGCCAGTTATTTCACCAAAGACTCTGCCTGTACAATAAAAGTTAAACCGACATGAGTATGCAGGTATCAGGGTGGGCCTCCTGTATCCCCCAGTCCAGACGCAGCTGTGACAACTTTTCCTACTTTCGAGTCTCTTTGACAAAACTGTTTCTCCCTCAAGTCCCTCTTTTGGAACTGGAATAAAGAGCTAGCTTTCATTAAGCACAAAGGAAGTAGCTCAGATACCAGCGTTATGTGAGAATCTTTATTTTGACAAATAAGTGCAGTATAAAAAATTTGACCTGAAAAGTAAAAAAAAAAAAAAAGTAAAAATAAATATGTTTACAAATTGTAGAAACAATACAAAAGAGGATTAAAATTCTCAATGAGGAAAAACCAAAATGCGTCCAATTGTAAAAAGGCTCTTCCCTTGCAAGAAACGGGGATAAAGCTGAAGACCCAGTTTGGTTTTGCTGCTGAAAAACGTACAAAATAACTTAGAAAAACCAGTCGAGGTCAAACGTTGTGAGCCCACTACCTGTACCTGCCTACTTTTGATCTGAGAGGAAAGTTGATGACCACAGTACAAGGCAGAGCTGATGGTAGGACAGCCAGGAGTTCTCCATCCAGAGTCCATCATCCTACATTAACTTTCAAGTAAAAGCTGAAGAAAAACAAGCCCTTAGTGAAGTCTGAGCTCTGCAGTTGGCTGACCGGATTTCCTCCATTGTAGTGCTCAAAATAGTTTGCTTCTTGGCCAGCAGAACTGCCCTTAGCAAATGCCTGTTGTCTCCCAGCCTTCATGGGTTGGGTCTGACATCAACCATCAGTCTTAAAAGCAACTGCTGGCTACACCTGGAAAACCCTTGAGTTCAGGGGAGATGAAGGAAGGCACCAGGGTTTGCCCATCTGTGGCTCAGAGCACACTTTGTTTCTTTGTTGGAAGCACCTGGGTACACTGGAGACTTGTCCCCTCAACTGCTCTCCACTTTAGTGCTGGTTCTGAGGGCTTAGCTGGCCCCTCTGAAAGTGGACGTTTCGAGAGAGTAAGCAAGCAATCCTTAAGTCAGAGGCTCAGTCAAGATCCCAGGTTTTAAACTTGAATGCTGAGAAGTCTGTGGGTTGCAAGTCATTGGAAAATGGCTTTTCCCCTCACTCTCCAAAAGTAGCAGAGGGAAATCAAACAGCTTCGACAGACATGGAAAAGCAAGAACCTTAGGTTGTACGAACCAATTCCATCTCCTAGTTTGGTTTCTGGAAAGAAGCTTGCAAACGGAGTGACTATCTGCAACCTGGCTGTACAATTCCCTGCAGAAGCCACCAAGGAGAATGGACAGTCTCAAAGATAACTATCTTGAATTTGAGGGTTCAGTCTGGAAGCACTGAAAAGCTTTCCATTGGCGATGATTGTCAAGAACAGTATCCTGAAAGTCATGCGTGCTAACTCAGCTGCCAAGGAATCTATCCAAACAGCTCCAAGACTGTAGCCAATTTGATCAGAAGCTCTTAGCAGTTCCTGTGTGCGCTGAGAGCAGAGGGTCTTGTAAGAGCCCAGGCTCTGCTACAGTTGCCACCTTGAAAAACTTACCCATGATGACAAGGGTGGAAGAGGTGACTGCAGTTATACCAAAAAAAAAAAAAAATGTGCCTTTGAAGAAAGTGAAGTGAGGAGGATCTCTTTGCCTCAAATCAGAGCCGAATTTGAGAGGAATTCAGGAGTATACAGGTCAAAATACTTAAGACCTCACTTCCTTTTTAAACATGTTGGGGTTTAATCTTCCTGATGGATGGCTAAAACAGTTTATCTCCCCAGCAGAGATCACAGACAAGCTAAGAATCCATCTAGAAGTCTGAGCAATTTCCAGGTGGAATACCCAAGGCCTCCATAATGCCCATGGCCTTTAGCACCACCTCTTTGTTCTTCCTGGCAAACTTTCCTTTTTAATACGTACTTTTAAAAGCAATTCACTGCTAACTGTCTGCTGGTTTGGTTCATCCCTGGGATGTTGAGATGTGGAGTGGGGTACATCACATAAAGCACCATTCCTGGACCCTGTTTTCTGATGCCCAAAGATCAGGCTCTGGAGCCTTGTATCTCAGGCGCAATCTTATTGCATTGATGACTGGGGGGAGAGGGGACACTAGCTGACCCAGACCTCTCAGTAGAAATTCTCTCACCACCTCTGGTTGCATTCAGATTGGCTAGGAGAACTTCTTCCCACAGGCTGCCACTGCTCACGTACCTATCAGAAGGTGACACTGAATCGAACTTGTTTGGTTTAGCACACTTCTGAGTTTCCTCTGGATCCCAGGAGAAGTAGAACCTTTCCCAGAGGCCACTGTTTATGTGCAGGTGCAAGCAGACAGGCAGCCTGAAAACGTACAAGCCCCCTCTTCCCTGAGCCTGAGAATTCAGTGTTGCTTCCTCTAAGTAGAGCTGCCCAGGCCATACTACAGTCACCATTCTTTGCATTTTAGGTTTGTCCTTTGGACCATTAAGAAATTAAAACACAACACTCCCTCCTCCCTCCCCCACCCCACCTTTTCACTTTCTTTCCCCTTCCCTCCCTTACCCATTGCACTTTTCCCGCTCTGACTAGGGGCTATGTCACACCTCAGCAAAAGCCAAGCTATACTGCTCTGGCTTCTTCCCACATCTCCGGGCAATGATGGCCAGATACAACATGAGGAGGGCCACCCAGTAGCAGCCATACAGGATGGCTCCGGAGACAAGGAAGGCTAGCTCTGTCTCGCTGAACAGGTCCTGGCAGTAAGCTGTATACGCCAGCCCCCCCAGAAGAACTGCCACCCATATGGACACAGGGATGAGGCCAATGAAGTTCACCACAATGGTTTTTCGGCCAGAGGTGCCCCAGCCAGACTTGTTGATAGTAGCAATGGCAAAGATCTTGGCTGGCAGGAGGCTGGACATGTAGAGAAGGGAGTAGAGGGACATGAAGATCATCTCTGCGTTGCCTCGTAGGAAGCAGGCATAGGTAGCCTTGATAATGCCCACCAGCTGCACTGTCAGCAGGAAGAGGAGGATGTTCCAGATGCGGCCACGGTAGAAGAGCTGTATGACTGTGGCAATGAGGAAGAAGGGGAAGAAACCTGTGACCACTGATTCGTAGGTCATCCAGAGGTGATGCTTATGGAACCAGAGAGAGTTGTAGAGCCACTCCCGGAAGTAAGACTTGCTCCAGCGGGTCTGCTGGTTGAGCCACCGGAGGTACTTAGTAGGGGTCTCTGTGAGGCACTTGGAGCGTGCTGTGTACTTAGTTCGGTAGCCAAGGCTCAGAACTCGGTTGGTGAGGTGCCGGTCATCCCCAAAGCTGCACTTGCTGCCTAGGAACTTCTGATGGTACCAGTCCTCCAGGAATTGCTGGAGGAGACTGTTGCGGTACATGCCCAAGGGCCCACTAATACACTGCACACAGCCAAAGTAGGACTGGCAGGCCCGCTCCACGTTGAAGGCCATCCAGTACCGCACACTGCTCAGGAAGGAAATCCACGAATCGTACTTGTTGAGGATCTGCAAGGGAATAGAGATGCTGGCCTCCTTACCTGAGAGTATAAGCCCCAGAGGAGACAGATGCCAGAGATCTTGAGGCCTCCCTACCCTGGGTTCTGTGGCCCATTGCTCAAATTCCTGACCATCAGTACTAGCCCTGCTGGAGCTGGGAAACCTGAGGCTCAGAGGAGCTAACCATACACGTACTCACTGTCCCCAGCCACCTGTTCCATTTCCCCACTGTGTCATGTGCACTGATTTTCCCAGCTGAGTTTCTGTAGCAGTCAAAACCATCGTTGGTTTCAGGAGGCAGCTAATGGTGGTGGCAGAGAAAAAGGCTTGAGAAAGATGCAGAACACTACCCCAGCCACGTGTCCTGACCCCCGTACAGTTGGAAAGCTTCCAGGGAAGACATGGTACGTTGTCTGCAGTATCCTCTGGAAGACCTGGCCCCTTATTCTTACCATACTGCCCAGAGCTCTTCATCCCATTCCCTAAGAGCAAGGGCTTCCCAAGGGTCTAAGTTTGGAGCTACTGTTGTCTTGTATCTCAGGCACAATCTATTGCATTGATGACTAGTTGTTGGGGGTGTGAGGTGGGGAAGGACACTAGCTGGCCCAGACCCCTCAGCAGAACTTCTCTCACCACCTCTGGTTGTGTTCAGATGGAAGAGCGGCCAGAAAGGAAGTACCCTCTAGGATCTATGGCCTTAAAATGCTCTGCCCCTCCCTGCACTATAGGCTGTATCCATACCTATTGATCCCCCTCACCCCCCACCCCACATATGGAAAAAGTGGGGAAGGGGTTAGGTGGCAAATGAGGGGAGCCCTTTGATACCAGTGAAAACCAAGGGGAACCTTCCCCCAAATACTAGGAAGACAAGATACCCATTTCCCAAGCATATCTCTGTCGGATTAGGAAGCAAGAAGAGTTCAGACCCCTACCCCCAGGAATCCCTGGTCACTTCTTACTTGGACATCTCCCCCGACTCCCCCTACTTGGGGATCCTCCTCCAGGACTCGAAGCATCTCGATGGTGCAGGCTGGATCCAGCACAGTGTCCGAGTCGCACACCTGCAGAGGAAGTGGTGCACCGTCAGCCTGTTTTGACGTCAGGCCTGCACTTCTGTGTACACACCCGCCACCACTAGGCTGCGCACTAAGTGACATAAACCCCTCTTACATGACTCACTTCTAGCCAGTAGCAGAAGATCTGTGCCAAACAGAAGGGGCCAGAAGAAAAACAGGAAAGTAAAGAAGAGAAGAGTTCCATTACCAGGCTTGACAGCCACTAGAGAGAGAAACCCAGAAGACAGATGCTGGGCCTGGAAGTGGAAAAGTGCTTGGCACTGGGCAAGTGTTTAGCCTCTACAGAGCCAGCTCCACAGAAATGATCTCAAAATATTTCTCTGGGGTCCTTAGGCAAGGGGGACCAAATCACTGCAATCAGATGACAGGCAAAGTAGGCTAGACCAGGGCTAGCAGATGCTCCTCAGAAATGGCTCCTGTCAGAGGCCACTGCCTGAGGCCGTCCCACAGGGTTGTTAACAACAGGGTCCCCTTTCAGCCTCTGGCCTCTAGGACAACCTGCAGGCCCAGTGGTGAGGCTCTACCTACTCACAGGCACCTCTGTGAGACCACAGCATGGCTGCCAGGACTTCTGTGCGCCCTCCATTCTCACTCCCTTGGCCAACTAAGGCCAGGGCAGTGTGCCCAGCACTGCCCTTGCCTGGAATCTACCCTCAATGGGCACGGACGCTGGCAGCAGCTGCCTCCAGTCAGCCCCAAGGCTGATAGTCCGATCCTAACAGGTGATCCCATTATCGGTTGAACCTGGGCTATGAATGCTTACCCTGGAGGCTTTTTTGTTGATGAACTGTTTTCTAAAAAATTACCTGAAGTAGTACAAAGAATCTAGATAACTATGGGGGCGGGGTGGCTTACGGACCCTTGATTGAGCTCTATGGTCAGTATTCTTAGAGCAGAGGACATTATCCAGAAAACCCTGTTCTGCAGAAGCTTAAAATCCTTTTACTAAAGTTGCCGAGTAAGAGCCTGGAGGAAGGAGACTGCCTCCAAGTCTACCCAGCTTTCTCTCTCCATGTTAGAAGACAGGGTAGTCACAGACAAGCGGCAATAGAAGGCTACGGGGAAGTCAGGCACAGCCATCAGCACCAGGCTGGGTCCCTCACATGTGCTCCCTATCGCCCCACGAGACACATCTTCATGTTCTTGTCCATGCCTGGGAAGGACCCAGGGAGCCTCCTCAGCTTACAGGCCAAGCTTCCCAGTGCTCTGGTCTCACTGCCACTTCTGTCCCAACCCCTCACCCATTCTTCATATGCTGCTTTGCTTCCTGCACTCCAGAGAGGCCTTTCTAGTGGAGGAGGCCTGGGGAAGGAGGAGCTCTTATGCTGCCTGGGTACCCCCACTGGCTAGAGCAAGGTTCTCTCCCACAGAGGGAAAGACACACACCCTCGGCAGGGCTGTTGGAAGACAGGCTGAAATCCATCAAGCATTCACTGGCTGTAGCCCAGGGCTGCTTTAGGCAGGATCCCGGGGCTATAAAGAGAAAGGCCCGCCTCAGGTGTGTGAGCCTGTTTGCTGCTCCACCGGCACACAAGAGATGACAAGGAAAGGCAGATGTGTGGCAGATTAGGTTTTGGGGGATCCTGTGCTTCAAGGGAGTGGATGACAAAGTCACATGCTCACTTCAAGGCTTGAGCATATGCCAGGGGCTCAAAGGATTTTTTTTCCTAAGCATTTGGGTCCCCAGGAAAGTTTCACAGAGGCCCCACAACCCCAAGTGAACTGTAAAATCAAACAGCCCTCTAGGCTCTCATCCCTCCCTACATAGCTGAGGAGGTCCTTGGGCCTAGGAAGACAGAAAAAGGTAAGGGTATTAACTCTCACACGAATACAACTTTCAAAAAAGCCACCACCTCCCAAATCTAGGCAAGCTAATTTTAGGTGGCTACACTACAGAAACTGTAAATGACGTTAGAGGACTCAACATGATGCTAGCGAGACTGAGTTGGTACACGGGTGGGCTACCAGAACAGCCACTGTTCTTTCAAGCATTTATCAAGTGATGGGCAAAACCCTCCCTGGCAGGTGTGAAGAAGGGCAGAGACAACAGCCGTTAGATGCTGTGAAGAATTCTGGACCAGAAATCTGGGGTCCTGGGTCTTAGTTTCTACTGAAATGTATATTGAATTTTGTACTGAAATGTGTGAGCTTTAATCTTCTCAGTTCTAAGTTTCGTTAGTTGAAAACTGAAGCCGTGTTAACCATGTCAACCTAATAAAATGTCCAGGCACATGTCAGTGACCACCTTGACCAGAAGCTGCGCAGGGTTTGTTCGGGGTCCCAGCCCTGCCAATGTTGCTGCAAAGTGAAGCTGGGAGGTCATTCATGCCTCGTCCCTCCATCTTCCACCTCACAGACGTGATTTTGACACTAGGAAGAGTGGGACTTTTTGGCCCATAACTAAAACATTGAGTGCTTTTGAGCCTGATTCCTTTTGCTATTCACCGTATTTCCTTATGAAGAGGTTCATCCCATGTTGTCCGGGGCGAGGCAGGATTGCACCACAGACAAGAGGGGACTTGCTGTAGGCCACCTGGGCTCGATCCTGGCTCTGCACCTTTCTAGCAGTGTGACATCAGGCAAGTTACTTAACCCCTCTGTGCTTCAGTTTCCCCTTCTGTGAGTGGAAATAACAACAGTACTTACCCCCTAGAGTGTCCTGAGGATTGAAAGAGTTGATGTTTGAAGTGCCTACATGTGATCCTGGTGTGAGGCGAATGCTGTGCACCTGTTATCACTGGGACAGCAATTAGAGCTCTGCCCAGGGTCACAGAGCTACATAACAGCAGAACCAGGATTCCAACCCAGGACTGCTGTTCAGAACCATTATGCCTTGTTGCCTTCAGTGTAGAGGAAGGGTGTAAGCAACACAAGGGACCTAAATTGCACCCCAGATTCCTGGAGGATGATATGCCCAGCTGGCTGGACATGTCCCCACATACACACATCCCAGGGAGGCACCCTTACCTGGATGTAGTCCACCGAATCACCAAGGGCCTTGAAGGCCGTGTACATGACCTCGCGCTTGCCTCCCCACTTCTGCATGATGCACGAGAAGGTGCTGGCCCGCACCACGTCCCGCACGCGGTCCATGCCCTCCTGCAGGCTGGCCTCCGTCTCACCCTCACCAGCCTCGTGGAAGTTGCTGCGCCACACAAAGAAGCCAGCTTGATCAGTGCCACCTAGCACCTCATGGAAGATGTCCAGCATGTAGGCGTCCTCCTGGCGATTGCCATCCACCACCATGACCACCTTGAGGTCAGGGAAGGCGATGCGCTGGGCGGAGCGCAGGCACTTGCGCAAGTAGTCAGGGTCCTCCTGGTACGCAGCAATGCAGAGCGCCACCGAGCCCCGCCGTGGAGAGGGCAGCTTCAGTGGCCGGCCGGCCCGCCGCATGCGCCTGTGCTCCAGGAAGGCAAACAGGCTCTGGATGAGCAGGTGCAGGCCCAGGATGGCCCCGTATAGGCCGAAGGACAGGTAGTGCTTTTCTGTGTGGATGAACTGGTAGCCTGTCACGTAGGCTGCCAGGATGCCACCCAGCACTGCCAGGGCAAACAGGCTGGTGCCCACCACACGCAGGGCTGTTGTCAGCTGCACCGGCATCTGGCAGAAGGAGGCAAGAGATGTGGGATCAGGCAGGAGACAGCATTTCCAGTCAGGGGGAATATGGGCGTTCTCTATGTCTGGCCTGGAACAGAGGAAACAGCCCTAATAAAAACCATTACCACTTACTGAGCATGACTAAGACTTGTAGACTCAGAAGCCAAACTACTGGAGTTCACATCCCAGCTCTCCACTGGCTATCTCTGTGACCTCTTAGTTATTTCATGAGGATTGCAATACTAACAGCATCTTTGAAGGTTAAATGGGTAACGTGTAAAGCACTTAGAGTGGCATTTATTGTGAGACAAGCCAAAGCCCAGAGTGAGTTATGGGACACCTGGTGGCAGGTAGATGGCAGAACTGGTATCTGCCTGATGCAAAGCTCTTAAGAGGTAAGCTTCAGTGGGGTGCACCTGAGCTGCAGCGGCTGGGGAGGGGAAGTGGGGAGAGAGGGGCAGGGAGGCAGCCAGGGGCCTAAGAGTGTCTCCTACCCTGTACCTGTCCTGTGATGGGATAGTCATCAGGAAAGCACAGCTACCATAAGGCCCAAGAAGAAAGTTGGGGAGAAAAAGAAACAGCAGGAAACAAAGGGGAGGGAGAAATGAAGTCTTCTCTTTCTCAAGGCAAAAATCAGTAAGAGAAACTTTCCCTGCGCTCCCTGCTGTCTCACCTTTTCCTCATTTACTTGGGAGGCAGGAAAGAGAGGGAAAGGAAGGTGGGGAAAGCAGACAGGAGAAAGAGGGGGAAATGAGAGCTGGGGTGCGGACAGCTTTCCTGGAGCCCAGCTCTTCAGAGCACCAGAGGGAACTGCAGCCATCGCTGCAGCAGCCGTGAGAGGTGGCTGCCTGGGGAACCCCAGCCCAGCATCTGTGTGTTCATCCCCCCGCCCTGCAACTCCTGTTAACGAAGCCAAGTTTTGGTTCCCAACCAAGTCAGGGCTCCTAACGTCTGCCCTGTTGGAACTGGCTGTGTTTGAATGAGAAGAGCCCAAGACATGGCACCGGAGACTTGGTCTTGAGACATGCTCTACACTACTTCCTGGCTGCCTGACCTTGCCTGTGCTCCGAGACTTAGTCTCCCCATCAGTGCAGTGGGGACTCTAATGGTTTCTTGCTGCATGTCTCAGGTAAATCATTTCCTGAAAATGGAAACACTTCAGCCCTGAAGAGCTACTCAAGTGGTGAGGCTGACTGTGGTTTCCGCCAAAGCCAGAGGGGAGGGGGATATGGAATGTCGGTAGGGGGTAGAAGAGGCTGACAAGGACTCCATTCTGACCCTGGCCTTCTCATCTCTCCTTGTCACTTGCCTGACCTGGAGAACCCCGTTTCCACCCCAGGTCTACAGACAATAACATCTCACTTCCAAAGCTTGCTCCAACTCTAGATCTCTGGAAATCAAGCCCCCAACATGAACACGCCTTCCTGTCAGGGGACACCTCTCACATAGGAGTGAAGAACACGCAGTCACTGCCTAAATCAGCCTGAGACTCAGGCACCAGCAGCCTTCCAGCAGCTTCGGTCCGGAAAGAGCTGTTGGCAGCCTCGCCTCTCCGGGAAGCACGGCCTCCCGGCGCTCTGCCCCGCCATCCCCGGGAGCCTGCCGCGTGCTTCCTCTGCAGGACTCCCAGCCCTCCCTGATCCTCCCCCCCGCCCCGCCCCACTGCATGCGCCTGCAACCCAGGGTCCCCACGCCTGCGTCCACGGTCCTGGAGCGCCCTGTCCCCCTCTTGAGCTTACGTGCCGAGGAGGCGCTGCGGGGTACCCCGCTGCCCGCCTGCGCTCGGGGAAGGGACAGGGGGTGCGGAGGCCAGCCCAGCAACCTGCCGGGCGCTAGCGCCCCGCCTCGGTGCAGTGCCGGAGGCGGTGCCCACCAGGTCAAAGCAGCTGGGAAGGCACTCGCCACGCTTCTCGCCCCTACTTGAGCCTCACCTTTTGGCAAAGGCGGCGCCGGCCACACCCACGTGCCGGTTTCCCACGACCCAGCCGGGAAGGAACGGAAAACCCAAGAAATCACTGTCGGACCAGGCCTTGCTTATCTTTCCGGGGGCCCAGCTACCTTGGCAAAGTGTGCCTGCAGACAAAGGCAGCATCCTCGGTGTCGCCGGTCCCCTCCTTCCTCGGGCGGGACCCCTCCCCCGCAGGACTTAGAGGCACTACCCTGGCTCCCCAGCCTCCCCGCTAGAAGACCCAAGAAAGTCCCGCAGCAGGATACCCCACGTGCATTCAGGCGCTGGTTTGGGCTCTGGTCGAGGGTCCCCCTCCCCAGACAGGGGCTGTGTCACCCCAAGCCGGCGGAGGTGGGGGGGTTGATCTTAAAACGTGGACCGCCTTTCGTCCCCACACGCTTTGCTCATCCAGGGAACACGGCCCAGGCAGCCTAACGCGCAGTCGCGATTCAAGGGCACGAGGTTGGGGGCGCTCCTCAAGACCGGCGCCCGGACGACGAAAGGAGAAAACCCGCCAAGGACGCACGCCACTCTATCCACACACACACCCAACTTTGAGGGGCCGCCTGGTCTGCAGCGTCTGTCTCGCTGACAGGTGCGCCCTGCTGCGGGGCCCACAAGCGGCGGAATGGAAACTTGTGCGTGAGGTGGGGGCTCCTTCTCCAGCGCCCGGCAGCGCTCCGGTCCCTCCGAGCCGGCAAGGGAAGGGGAGCCCAGGCCCGCAGAACAGCCTACCGTGGCCCGGCTGACCCGCAGGAACGGGGGCGCCAAGTATCACGGTGCCCCGACAGGTGCCAACCCCCGGGCGAGCGTGGAAGGTGGGGGGGGAGGGGTACTCCGACAGCCTCGTGCCCCGCACTGTCCGCCTCCTAATTCATTCACTAACCAGCAGCTGCAGGGGAGGAGGGGAGGAGAGGATGAGGAAGAAAGGGAGGAGGGATCAATGGGGAGGGGGCTGCAGGAACTGCGTCGGGAAGCCTGAAGCTGCCGCAGCCCCCAGCCCGCCTCCCAGCGCCGCACGCAGCGCCCGCAGGGCGGGGAGCTGGTGGGGGTCCCGGGGCTCGACCACAGGAACCCCGAAGCCCGGCGCTCCCGGGTCCTCAGCGCGGTCCCCGTGCAGCCCGCCCCCCCGAGGTGGCGGGCCGGCGAGCCGGGCCCGCGCTCACCGTGCCGCCGGCTGCCCGCGCTCCGGTGCTCAGCAGGCCCGCGGCGGCTCCATGCCCCTCCTCCCGCTCCTCGCCGCCGCCGCGCGCTCAGACTGACGAGCGCCGGCCCCGCCGAGCCGCCTTTAAGTACCGAGCGCGTCCCCGCCGGGAGAGGCGCCCTCCTCCGGCCCTGGGACCGGGAAAGTTGGCAAGAGTGGGAGGGCTCCCCGAGGGCGCATCCCCTAACCAGCTCGGACCGGGGTGCTCCCAGGGCCGGCGCTCGGCAGGAACGCCGCGTCCCGCGTGGACGCGGCTCCTCTGGCTCGCAGAGATTCGCATTTTCTGCGCCCTCTTGGAAACTGGGTTCCCCCAATGGGGCCGAAGGCCGACCTGCTCAGCGCTCGCCCCGGTGCCAGCTGCCCAGGGGAGGTGGTCACTGTGCCCAACCTAGAACCTGAAGCGTGGTTATTAACTTTAAAGATAACACGTTGGGACTTCCAAAATTCTTACTCTCCGTCCCCGCCCCCACGCACCGCTTTCTAAGCCTCAAAACCTACTCACCATGCAAAGCGGGCGAGCCCACAGAAATCTTCCCCGACTTCTGCACGCGAAGGGCGCTGTTCGCTGTATGGGATTCCCTAAAACCAAGACAGCAGAACCTTCCTGCTGGCAAGGAGCAGAAGAGAATAATTGTCAAATATAAAAAGGCTGGTCAAAGAAGGTGTTAACAATTGTGACAGCTTAGCTTTGAATTCCGCAGTGGGGCGCTGATGACTTTAAGGCTGTTTGCAAAAGCTGCAAATGGTTTTGCAGGAACCTTGGAGGTTCCGGTATCTTAAAGCGAAAACAATTCCTCCTCCTCTTCTTTGCACCTTTATTTCCGACATGCATGACCCCTAGATTCCCAACTGACCTTATCTCCAGTAGATTCCAGGTACCTAAAACATGGTTCTAGACCGCAGTGAGGTGGGGTGGAATCCTTGAGACAGGGGAGTTGCTGTTAGAGGAAGGAAGTGTAGAACCAGCTGAAGACACTTTCTACATCTCAAAAAAACTTTTAAGAGAAATTCTAATTAAAGACTAGTAAAAAATGAATTTACATGTCCTCCAAACACACCTGAAATAATTTCCATTACTTCCCAAGTTGCGATGAATCTATACGCATCTGGGTTGCAATCTATAAGTTGCTCCTCTTAGAAGTCTTAGGGCCTTAGGGACTGCCCACCCTCACTCACTCTGGACCACTGAGCTCACTCCTCAGTCCCAGGCAAGCAAAGACCCCAGGCACACCTACTCTATCCACTCCCATCTTGCATTGCAAAAATCAAATTATTTCACACTTTTGCTTGAGAAAATCATTAATGTGCTATAGGGTTTAAGTGTGTTTTTTTCAAACTAGTATTAAATCCACAATGGGAATGTGTTTTTGACTTTCAGACTACCTGAGGGGCCCTACTAGAGCCCCTTATTCATAAAAGGGATGAAATAAAAGGGATCCATACACAGAGATGGAGAGAGAAGGGCTCTGCAGTCAGCCAGCCAGTTCTGCCACTAGTTGTGTGACAGTAACCCTCAGTGTCTTCATCCCAGAAATGGGGTTGTTAGGAGGATTGGTACGAGGTTTGAAGAGATTGGCTGAGAGTGAGTGCTCAGTAAATGTTAGCTCCGGTTAATCTCAACCAGAGAGTGGCATTGTTTGCCCATGCTATGGATTCTACAAGCCCACCCTTCTAGAGCTGTGGTCCCCAGCTCTGTCTCCCCCCTCCCTCCATGAAACCGGTCCCTGGTTCCAAAAACGTTGGGGACTGCTGCAGAGCACTCAGTGACAGGAAGTTCAGAGATCAGAGTTTCAATATATGAAAAATGCCTTGTCTCCACTGCATTAGGGACTCCCAGAGCCCTGGACCACTTCCTCCACATCCAGAGGCATCCCAGAGCCTAGAGTTGCCGGAGACTTGAGGATCTATCTGATCCTACCCTCCTGGCCAAATTTGCAGTCTGCAAAATTTCAGAGTAAGAAAAACCACCAGGGGCTGGGCAGGGGCAAAAATGAGTACCTGTGTCTGGTGGGGAGCAAATGCCCCACTTAGAGGACCATGTCCCTGTGGAAGGAGGGCCCAGCGTGGCCAGGTGCTGTGTTGTTAAGAGAAGCCAGAAAAGCAGATTTTTTTATGGGAAATCTCCTAATTTTAAGTGTTGGCAATTAATTCAAATGTTGAAGGGAAAAATACTACTCCGTAGGCCAGGCAAAATGTGTCTGTGAGTCATATCCAGCCAACTGGCTGCTTATAAGTGACCTGTTTGGAAGCTCAAGGAATGGAGCAGCCAGTTTGGAAAGATTCTTTCTGCCCTCAGCACAAGAGCACCACGACTTCTCTGGGCGCCTGTTTATTTCCCTGGGGCTGGCCCAGGATCCCCTCATGCTTAGTTTCTAAGGCTCTAGTGTCCCATAGGCTTATTGCTTGTCCTACTCTGCTGTCTCCAGGAAGTTTCCCAGGCGGGGCTGGTTCAGCACAACCTCACTCAGTCAATTAGAACCTCTGAAATGAACAGTAGATCCAGATGCAACATTGGGACAACAATAAGCCTTCTGCCCATGCCAATTGGCTTTGCTCCCTAAATGGCTTCCCCTGGGGAGCAAACTCTCTTTTTCTGATCTGCAGGGCCAGGGACCTGGTGTTATCAGGCAGATAAGAGAGTCTTTACCTTTGTGGCAGTCTATGCCAGGGAGGATTTGCCTGTAATTAGCATCCAGTTTGGGGCCCTATTTGCATTCATCCCTTCAGGGGAGGGAGGGAGGGGAGTCTTTAAGGGGCTGATACAATAAAGCTACAGTTTATCTCTGCTTACCACTGGGGATTTAGAAAGAGGACTAATTCCATACCCAATCACTTAAAAATGTGAATTCAGATGTTGCTGAGTTGGCTTTTACACAAGTTCCAAAGGATAAGCCTCCCTATTTGGCTCAGTAGTAGAAGATTCACATCGCACTTCGACATTCATTTGCAAATGCGGAAGACCTGCTCTGAGCAGAGAATGGTGCTTTGGTGCCCAGAGATCTCAGGCTCACCCCTGCCACCTAGAAGCTTATCCATTTTGAAGACAAAGTTGAAAAATTAAGTCCCTGTACAAGACAGTTTATGATTAAATGTTGATGAGAGAATCCAACTAGAAGAGTTCGAGAATTTCAAGAAAGAGATCTCTGTGAGCTGGAATGGGCTGGGCGGGCGGAGTTTCATGGAGAACTCGAGCTTCTCCGTAGAAAGGTGAGAGCACAAAGGTGAGGAGGCATGGCTTAAGTACAAGAGTAGGTATAGGAACGGGTGAGGGGGGTTTAAAGGACGGCCAAGAGAGGCTTGGATGAAATAAGAAATTTACATTAAAGAACTTCCAACAGGGCCTGCTGTACAGGAAATACCTGATAAATTTTAGCTGCTGTGGAAGGTCTTGAGAGCCCACATAAGGAGCCCGGATTGCATCTGGTAGGTGATGGAGAATTACTGAAGATGTCAGAGCAAGGCAGTAATAGGTTACAAGTACTGCTTCGGGATGGCTGAGCTGGTGGCATTTTGGGGTGAGGACTAGGAATGGGGTACAGGAGATCTGTAAAGAGGCAGGTAAAGCAGCAAAAGCCAAGAAGCTGCCATGAGAATTGTGGGTGCAGCCTTCGGGAGGCGAAGGTGAGGAGGGCAGGCAGTGTCAGCTGCCTTGAGCATGACCGAAGGGAGGTGGAGGAATCATCGAGAGAAGGGACTTCTACGGTTTGGAGAGTTGAAGGGGCCTTTCTCAAAGCTTTGGAGGGTTTGAGGTAACCAAAAGTAGACAGTTCCACAAACAAAAGATTTCACCTTTCAACTAATTTTCCAAATCCAAACTCATGAAATGCTCAAATACTTTGCACAAGTAGGAGTCCGCCCTTCAATCTCTCTGTCATCACTGGTGCTTGAAGCTGCAGAGCAACCCTGCCAGTGCCCAGGTGCTCCATGAGTGCCACTGTTCCGCTCTGCTGTCCCCTAGTGAGTGGCTTGAGCAGAGAGGGGGAGGAGGAGGAGGGGCACAGAGCTCCATGGCTCACCGCTCACCCTCCACCCTCACGCTTCAGTGCTCCTCCCTGGCATCCAGCCCATGACTTCTAGCAAAGCCAAACAGAATACGGATGGCAGCCAAGCTCCCCAGGTCTCCCCAACCCCTCCAGGCTTCATCCCATCCGCTTCCCCCGGGACGGCCACCGTAAAAACCTCTTGGAGCTAACGAAGGTGACTTTAAAATGGCTTCCCAATAGTAGCAGGTATGTTGGCCCAGCTGACTAAACAGGGCTTTCTCTTCAAGGCAGCTTAAGCTGCAATACTAGTTAATACATAATTCAAAGTGGCAAGTGTGTGCCTTGACTACAGCAAGGCAGCTACTACCAAACAAAGTTGTCCTTTCATAACTTTCCCCTCTTACTGACAAGCACTCTGCAATCAGTACCATTTCTAGGTGCTATGTTTGAAGAAGCGGGCTTAAGGACTTTCTCTGCTGCAGTTACAATGGTTAGATTTTTAACTCCAGTCTCTCTCCCCTTTGATGCAAGAATCGTTTTCATTTCAAATTAAGGGGCCTCTGCTCTGCTGGAGGCAAAGCGGTCAGGTTCTTTTATGCTGGCTTGAAGGTCAGGATTTGGAGGGCACGCCAGACTGATAACCAAATATCAAATCAGACCTGGAGATGCTTTTCTTGAAATCCTAAACAGAAAAAGCTCTTCCCAGCCATGTTTCTTTTCTCTCCCTCTCCTCGGAGAATGTAGAAAAAAAATCCAGAAGGCAATTTTCAACCATAATCTGCCTTCTTGGTGGAATATTGTACAGCTACTATAAATTCTGTTCATGAGGAAAATGGAGGAATATGCAAAAAGTCTTACGATGCAATGTTACAAATAAATAGGATACGAAATTGTTACATATGAATAACTACATTTGTTTTCTTTAAAATTCTATAAATTATTAATAAAAAGGCATGAGAGAAATTCACCCAAATATTGTGATCACGTTTGATACTAAGATCAGGTTTAATATTATAATACGTTAATAGGTTTGATACTATATTAAGATAAGGTGATAGAATAGATTTTTTTTCTCTTTACCTTTTTCTCTGTAGTCTCTGAATTTTCTATTAATAAGTATAATAATTTTATAATAAAAGTATTTTAAGGCCAAGTGTCACGGTGTGCTCCTGTAGTCCCAGCTACTTGGGAAGCTGAGTAAGGAGGATCGCTTGAGCCCAGGAGTTTGAGGCCAGCCTGGGCAACACAGTGAGAACTCTTGTCTCTTAAAAAAAAAAGAAAGAAAGAAAAGAAAAAGTATTTTCAATGGCATGAATTTTGAGCTCACAGAATTTCCTTTTAAGCTGGGGCTGGGTGGGGTGCGGCCTGTATCATACGTGGGTTCATGTGGAAAAGTTTTGACGATCTCCATCTACAATGAAAGCAGTAAATAAAGTTGGGAGGGCCAGGATATAGGATTAGTGGTAGCCAAAACACAAGTGATTTGCTTTATTTAAATCCCTCCCACTGTTCCTTTGAGAAAATTTAGCCTGGAAAGGGGGAGTATGTAGAGCCGTGCCAGCTCCTCCGGCACCTTTGAGTGAATTATAAAAGGCACATGGCTTGGCTGGCATACCCCAGCCAGTTGCAGCCGCCACTCACTTCCCCATCCAGGATCACGGTGATCCTGGGTAAGGGAGGGGGGCGCACATTAAACCTGGGCTCTAGGAGCCCCCTAAAAGGATGCTTTCCCTGAAAAAAGTATTTCCAAGGATGATGATGTCAACAGCAGTGCCCTCCTGCCCAGGGAACCCCCAGGGAGAGGTTCTCCCCTTTAGGTGTTGTCCACCTACCCCTGTGCAAGTACCCATGTGCACATCTACCCAAAACGCACACACAACTCACTGTGACATACTTGTGTGCGACACACTTTCCCAGACCTTGGTGGGACACGATCCCAGTCTACATCCAAGTTGCCAGATCAGCAGGAGAACAAACCGCTTAAGGTAATGCTGTTCCAAATTAATTTGGCTCTTGTTACAATAACTTAACCACAATTCTTAAGTGTGCTGGCACTTCTGCTTTATGTCCTCTTTCTTGATTAAAGACATCATTTGTCACTGTCACAGAGGAGGTCCAAAGCTGGACCCTCCATAAAAGCAGGCAAAGAGCTGAGGGTAGGGGCAGTTCCCATCAGAGCCTTTGTGAGGAGGGACCCCCAAAGTATGTCCTACTTGCAGAATTTTTATGTTTATTTTTTGGCTAGAACACTCTCCTCCAATGCGCGTACACACACACACACACCCTTTTTCTCATCAGATGAGCCAATGCAGCAGCATTGTAGTGGTTCTCATGTCTGGCTGTTGCACATTAGACTTTGAAAACCTGGGGAGCTTTTGAAAACCACTTAATGCCTGGAACCCATCCCAGATCAATTGAATCTGGAGTCACCAGGAGCGGGGCCCCAGGCTTGAATTTAAAAAACAAGACTCCCCAGGCATTTTTACTGTGCATCCATTTGAGAACACACCCTGAGGGTTGTCCTCAACTGGGATGTGCTAGTGCATTTCTGGCGTGGAGAGGCCAGTCCTGGGCCAGCCAGGCAGGCAGGGAGGGAGCTCCAGAGCTCCCAAGAAGAATATCCATTTCCCTGTAGCACCCACAGTGTGGGCACCTGTTTGAATTAACTGACCTTGAAAACTTAACAAGGAAAGAATGAGCTAGCAAGCCAGAAGGAACAAAGGAAAAGGAGAAGGATATGGATTTGAACTGGAAATTAGGTAGGAAAGCCAGGGAGAAACACAAGAGAACAGGACCAGATAGGCAAAGTCAGTGCCAGGTCTCTCCAACTGGAATTGGAATCTGGAATTGGATTTCAACGTTTTTCGTTGACAAAGGTGCTCTTGCCTTTTTCCAGGAGAAATGGGAAAACCCCAGGCAGCCCTTGTCAGTGGGAGGACAGAGCTGTCAGAATGATTAGCTTTCATTCTCTAAACCACAAAACTTCTGCACTCTGGGGGCTTTCCCTGCACAAAGGATGGGGTAGGGTAGTCTCTAGGGACTCAGGAGGGGTCTGAGCCGCTCTCTTTTGGGGAACAGAATCTCCATGACTCTCTTTCATACAGCCTTGTTCTTGGCCACAGAGAAATACCCACATAACTGAAGGCGGAGCCTTGTTCTTTGAAATTTCTGAACACCACCACCACCCCAGCCCTTTGAAACGTCAGTATCACCATTCTCTTAGCAGACAGCCTAATCTCAGGCTGGCCTTTCTCTAGGATTAACACAGTCGCCACAGGTTTTGAAGTTTTGCAAGTGGTGTGTGGTCCAATAAGGTGTGTGTATGGAGGGGGCGGGGAGCTTGTTCTTGCCACTTCCGAAATGCAGAGCAGGCAGCTTTGTTCTCCCCAGCCCAGGTGGCTACTGGTGTGTGTGACGACTGGGGCTGTACCTTAGGAAAGCCGCATCCAGGCGCTGTTCTGAGCTGGCTTCAGCTCTCCAGGTAGACAGTGCAGATGAGATCTGATGTCATTGAATAAACCACTTACAGACCCAGGAGCTTTCCTAGTTCCCCAGGGGAGAAGTGTCCTGGGGCTCTCCGCAAACTGCCCTCTCCTGGAAGCCACAACTCCTGTCCTCAGCCCTTTGGCAGCTCTGTGCTGGAGACGGGGGCTGGCAGCCTGGTTGAGAGAGGAACTAGGGAGTGAAGGAAGAAGTTTCTCTGCAATCATGCACTTATGTCTCCCCTCTTTGCTCTGCTTTCTCTTGGCAAGAATTTACCTCTCTGGGCCTTATTTTTCCCTTCTCCAAAAGAGGGCCCTTAATCTAGTCTCTTTTTCTTCTTGCAGGGATGGTATGGGATAGAGCCTTTTTTTTTTTTTTTTTTTTTTTGAGACAGGGTCTCACTTTGTCATCCAGGCTAGAGTGCCATGGCATCATCATAGCCCATTGCAACTCGAACTCCTGGGCTCAGCTGATCCTCCTGCCCCAGCCTCCCAAGTAGCTGGGACTATAGGAGTGTACCACCACGCCTGGCTAATTTTTGAATTTTTTTGCAGAGATGGGGGTCTCACTATATTGCCCAGGCTGGTCTTGAACTCCTGTCCTGGGCTCAAGGGATCCTCCCACCTTGGCCTCCCAACAGTGCTGGGATTACAGGAGTGAGCCACAATGTTCAGCTGGGAACAGAGCTATTAATGTATATATGCTTTGAGCTTCTTGGAAGAAATAACAGTTAAAATAATACACTGTTATTGTGAAAATGAAATCTGAGAACTGAAGCCCTGTTTACAGAAAATGAAAGGGTTAAAACAACCACCACCTTCGCAGAGGACATTTCTGGGCTCTGGAGTTCACGGGGAAACTTGTTAAATTTTCTATGTTGCACACTTGCGACATGGCTCTCTGCCTCCTCTGCTCCCAGGAAGGCAGTCTTAAATGTTTCCGACCTCGGCCACCCTATAAAAGAAGAATAAGCCTTTCAATAAGCAATTTACCAAAGCTGCCAAAGTACACGAGCAGGTAGACTGGGAACTTTAACAAAACCTCGTCTCCAGCTTCTGGGCAAACTGTAACATAGGTCAAACACAAGATGTAAAACAAGTTCTAGTGTCTCAGATTGGGTTGTGGTGGGTTTTTGTTTTGTTTTGTTTTTTGCTATGTTGCCCAGGCTGGTCTTGAATGCCTGGGTTCAAGCGATCCTCTTACCTTAGCCTCCCAACGAGCTAGGGCTATAGGCATGTACCTTAAGCCTGGCTAAAGGTTGGGTTTTGATGCACAAGGACACTATTTTTAGAAAATTAGGGGTGAAGTTTAATTTGATGTAGGTAACACATTTATTTTTTTTTTTTTTTTTTTTTTGAGACAGAGTCTCACTCTTTTGCCTGGGGCGAGTGCCGTGGCGTCAGCCTAGCTCACAGCAACCTCAGACTCCTGGGCTCAGGCAATCCTACTGTCTCAGCCTCCCAAG
>CAUYSK010030208.1:0-11849 GCA_963575035.1 Avahi laniger
CTACTGGACGTGGGCCCTTACAACAGGCTGGGAGTTGCATCAGGACCATGGACAGGGAAGAATACACAGTCTGTACCCCACAACCCAGCTACCAAGAATGCCTTATTTCATTTCTCAGCCCCTAGAATCATTTTTAAACAAAAAAGAAGTTTCTTTTGTTGATCTCAAAAAAAAAAAAGTGCAACTACCTATTCCTCCTCATAAGGGGTTTAGGACACAAAACAAGAGCCCCAGTTTTTATTTTTTTTATTATTATTTTTTTATTTTTCTTTTATTTATTTCAGCATATTATGGGGGTACAGATGTTTCTGTTACATATGTTGCCCTTGCTCCCCCCTCCCTCCCCAAGTCCGAGTTTCAATTATGTCCATCATTTGGGTGGTGCACATTGCACTCTTTGTGCATGCATATACCCCTCCTCTCCCCAGTTTTTAAAAAATACCTCCTGAAGAACTCCATTCTAAATCTAGTAGCTTCGGAAATAGAAGGGACTAGGCAAATGCCAGTCTCTCTTCATCCAAAAACAAAGAGGTGCTTTTAAATAGGTGTTCAAACACTTCCGACAGCTACAGCCCCTTGGAATAGCACAGAAAATGAATGTGCAATTCTCACTTTATCTCCAGAAGGGGCTTATGACACACACTCCCAGTGGTTACTGATGGCCTGGTCTCTAATGAACTTGCATCAGGGAGCCATTAGGGCAAACAAACAATAACCCTTTGGTAGCCAGAGCCAGAGCCCATTTGCCCCAGGGCCAATGGGCCTATCGATTCTTTCTACAATGAGTTTGGCCAGGCACCAAGCACTGCAACTTTCATAGCTTCCACCTAAGGAACTGTCTACTTATCCATCTAGCTCTAGAAGTCAAAGGGGCTTTGCAATCCTGAGAGACCCGAGACTACAGAAAACAAATAGGTAGACATATAATGGGCCAACATCCAGAAATTATCCCTCCAGGATCAAAAAGTGCAGTTTGGACATAAGTACAGGCATTTGCCACAGATACTCTCTCCGGCTTAGTGCAGAGAGAGTGGGAGATAAGTGACTAAACCTAGACTCAACATAAAGAAAGAACTAAAACATACATCTAATACCTCAACCTTTCCAGCTACACCTAAAACATCAGTTTTGGGTTACCAAAAAGACACGGCGCATCCTGCACCAAGGGATCACCAAAAACAGAAACAGCAGTCTGGAAAAACACAAAAATTAGGGGGAAAACTTAAAATCACTGGCTGGCTAGATTGGTGAAAACTTTCACCTGTCCAAGTCTAACAAAATAGAGAGAGGTAGGTGTCTTATCTAATGAACAGAAACCAACAAAGAATCAAGAAAAATTAAGTCATGGGAATATATTCCCAACATAAAAACAAGATAAATCTCCAAAATATATTCAAATTGTGTAGAGTTTTTTGACTTACTTGACAAGAAATTCAAAATAATGGTTACAAAGATGCTCACAGAAGTCAAGACAGCAATGCAATAACAAGTTGAGAACTTCAGCAAAGAGATAGTATATGTAAAAAAAAAATACCAAACCAAAATCACTGACCTGAAATATGCCATTAATATAACTGAACTGAAAAACTTAATAGAAAGTTCAGCAATAGATTTGATAAGCAAAAAAAAGATCAGTGAACTTGAAGAGAGATCACTGGAAATTATTCAATTTGAGGAACAAAAAGAAAAAGAATGAAAAAGAATAAAGATGGCTTAAGAGACCTATGGGATACAAAGAAGTGGAACAACTTAAACATTATTGGCATGCCAGAAGGAAAAGAAAAAGAGAAACAGATAGAAAACACATTCAAAGGATTAATGGCAGAAAACTTTTCATGTATGGGGAAGGAATTTGAAAGCCAGATCCAGGAAGCCCATAAGACACCAAATAAGATGAATCCAGAGAGACCCACACCACAGTCGATCATACTCAAATTTTCTAAAGCTAAAGACAGAGTGTTGAAAGCAGCAAGGGAAAAGTGAATTGTCATATATAAAGGAAATTCCATAAGATGACTGCGGATTTTTCAGCGGAAACCTTGAAAGCCAAAAAGGAGTTGTATAACATATTCAAAATTCTGAAATAAAAACACCGTCAATCAAGAATACTATCTATCTGGCTGGGCGTGGTGGCTCACACCTATAATCCTAGCACTCTGGGAGGCTGAGGCAGGCGGATTGTTTGAGCTCAGGAGTTTGAGACCAGCCTGAGCAAGAGCAAGACCCCGTCTCTACTAAAAATAGAAAGAAATTAACTGGACAACTAAAAATATATAGACAAAATTAGCCGGGCATGGTGGCGCATGCCTGTAGTGCCAGCTACTCGGGAGGCTAAGGCAGAAGGATCGCTTGAGCCCAGGAGATTGAGGTTGCTGTGAGCTAGGCTGACGCCATGGCACTCTAGTCCAGGCAACACAGTGAGACGCTGTCTCAAGAAAAAAAAAATACTATCTATCTACCTATCTATCTATACACACATACTATATACCAAACAGTTCTAACTTTTAAAAATGAAGAGGTGATAAAGACTTTCTCAGAAAAACAAAAGCTGAGAGATTTTGTGACCACTACAGTTGCATTACAAAAACAAATGCTAAAGAACTTCTTCAAGCTGAAGGAAGAGAATACTAATTAGTAACATAAAATCATATAAAAGTACAAAACTCACTGGTTAAAGTAACTATATTGTCAAATTCAGGACACTCTAATTCTTTAATGGTGGTGAATAAATCAATTATATCTCTAGATAAAGGCCAAAAGCAAAACTATTAAGAACAACTAAAGCAATTTGCTAAGGGATATATATCATAAAAAGATATAAAATGTGACATCAAAAGCAAAACATGGGAGGAGGTGGAGTAAAAGTGGGGATTATATATGTAATCAAAATTAAGCCATTGTCAGCTTAAATTAGCTGGTTCTAAGTTAAAATATTTTATGTTAGCCTTATGTAAAAGCCAGTAATAGACACACAAAAGATAAAAAGAAAAGAACCAAAGCATACCAGTACAGAAACCATTAAATCACAAAGGAAGAAAACAAAAAAGAAAGAAGGAAAAAAGAGTCTATGAGACAACTAGAAAACAATAAACAAAATGACAAGAGTAAATTCATACCCATCAATAATAAGCTTGAATGTAAATGGATTGAATTCTCTAAGTAAAAGATACAGAGTGGCTGAATGAGTAAAAAAAAAAAAAAGAGAGATCCAATTTTATACTATCTGTAAGAGACACATATAGACTAAAAGCAAAGGGATGGAAAAAGGTATTTCATACAGGTATAAACCAAAAGAGAGCAGGAATAGCTATACTTAGACAAAACAGGTTTTAAGTCAAAAACTGTAAAAAGAGAAAAAAAGGTCATTATATAATGATAAAGGTGTCAATTCAGCAAAAGAATATAACACTTGTAAATATATATGCATACAACACTGGAACACCCAAATATATATTAAAAAAATTAATATATTCTAAAGGGAGAAATAGACTACAATACAATGATAGTAGAGGACTTTCATACTCCATTTTCCGCCATGGATAGTTCATCCAGACAGAAAATCAACAAAGAAAAATCAGAGTTAAACTATACTCGAGACCAAATGGATCTCACTGACATTTAAAGAACATTACATCCAACAGCTGCAGAATTATTTTTATTAGCACATGAAACATTCTCCAGCATACACCATATATTAGGACACAAAATAAGTCTTAATAACATTTTAAAAAGCAAAATCATATCAAGTATCTTTTTTGACCACAATGGAATAAAACTAGAAAACAATGACAAGAAGAACCTTGGAATCTGTACTAATACATGGAAATTAAACAACATGCTGCTGAACAACCAATGAGTCAATGAAGATATTAAGAAGGAAATTTAAAAATTTCTTGAAAAAAATAAAATGGAAGCACAACATAGCAAATCCTATGGGATACAGCAAAAGCAGGAAAGTGTTTAGCAATAAATACCTACACCAAAAAAGTAGAAAGTTTTCAAATAATTTAATAATACACCTCGAGGAACTAGAAAAACAAGAACAAACCAAGCCCACAATTAGTAGAAAAAAATAATAAAGATCAGAGCAGAAAAAATGAAATAGAGTCTAAAAAAATTATGAAATATTAACAAAAATTTATTGTTTGAAAAGATAAATAAAATTGACAAACCTTTAGCTAAACTAGGAAGAAAAGAGAGAAAGCCAAAATAAATAATCAGAGATAAAGAAAGAGACATTATTATTGATACCACAGAAATACAAAATATTCTAAGAGACTATTAGAACAACTATATATCAATAAATTGGTAAACCTAGAAGAAATGGATAAATTCCTGTACCCATACAACCTACAAAGATTGATCCAAAAAGAAATAGAAAACCTGAACAGATTAATGAGTTATGAGATTGAATCAGTAATAAAAAGTCTCTGAACAAAGAAAATCTCATGATTGGATGGCTTCACTGCAGAATTCTACCACATTGTCAAAGAAGAACTAATACTAACTCTTCTTAAATTATTCTAAGAAATTGAAGGAAGGGAATTCTATGAGTACAGCATTACCCTGGTACCAAAACCAGACAAGGACACAAGAAAAAAAACTACAGGCCAATGTACATAGATGGAAAAATCCTCAAAAAAATATTAATATCTAGCAAACAGAATTCAACAGCACGTCAAAAAGATTATATAGCACGATTGAGTGTGATTTATCCCAAGGATGCAAGGATGGTTCAACAATGCAAAAACATGATACATCAACAGAAGGAAGAATAAAAACCATATAATCATCTCAATAGATGCAGGGACAGCATTTGATAAAATTCAACATCTCTTTATGATAAAAACTCTCAACAAATTAGAAATAGAAGGAATGTACCTCAACACAAGAAGGCCAACTATAACAAACTCACATCTAACATCATACTGAATGGGGAAAAGTTGAAAGCTTTTCCTCGAAGATTTGGAGGAAGACAAGGATGGCCATTTTTACCATTTTTATTCATCACAGAACTAGAAGTTTTAGCCAGAGCAGTTAGGCAAGAGAAAGACATAAGGACATCCAAATTGAAAAGAAGAAAGTCAATTTGTCCCTGTTTACAGATGACATGAACTTATATTTTGAAAAACCTAAAGACTCACCAAAAAACACTTGTTAGAACTGATAAACAAATTCAGTAAAGTTACAGGATACAAAATCAACATACAAAAATCAGTAAAGTTTCTATATGCCAATAGCAAAACATCTGAAAAAGAAATCAAGAAAATGATCCCATTCACAATAGCTACAAAAAACCTAAAATGTCGAGGAATGAACTTAACCGATGAGGTGAAAGATCTCTATAATGAAAACTATAAAACACTGGATGACAGAAATTAAAAGGGACACTAACACACAAAAATGGAAAGACATACCATGTTCATGAATTGGAAGAATTAATACTGTTAAAATGTCCATTGCTACCCAAAGTAATCTACAGATTCAATGCAATTATCAAAAAATCAATGACATTCTTCAAAGAAATAGAAAAAAATCCTAAAATTTATGTGAAACCACAAAAACTCCTAATAACCAAAACAATCTTGAGCAAAAAGAACAAAGCTGGAGGAATCACATTGCCAGGTCATAATACACTACAAAGCTGTAGTAACCAAAATGGCATGGTACTGGCATAAAAGCAGACACATAGACTAATGGAACAAAATAGAGAACACAGAAATAAATATAAGCATTTACAGCCAACTGATTTTTGACAAAGGTACCAAGAACATATGTTAGGGAAAATATAGTCTCTTTAATAAATTGTGCTGAAAAAAACTGAATAGCCTTATGCAGAAGAATGAAACTAGATACATATCTCTCATCATATACAAAAATCCAATAAAAATGGATTAAAGACTTAAATTAAGGACCTGAAACTATGAAACTATTGGAAGAAAACATAGAGAAAACACTTCAAAATATTGGTCTGGGCAAAGATTTTGTTGTGTGAGATCTCAAAAGCACAGGCAACAAAAGCAAAAATAGACAAATGGAATTATATCAAAATAAAATCTTCTTTGCCAGCAAAGGAAACAATTAGCAGAGTGAAGAGACAACCTTCAGAATAGATGACAATATTTGCAAACTATTCTTGCAACAAGTTATTGCTACCTAGAATATATAGGGAACATAAGCAACTCAACAACCAAAATACAAATAATCTGATTAAAAAATGGGCAAATGATCTGAATAGACATTTCTCAAAAGGAGACATACAAATGGCCAACAAATATGTGAAAAATGCTCAGCATCACTAATCATCAGGGAAATGCAAATTAAAACTACGACAAAATATCATCTCACCCCAGTTAGAATAGCTATTATCAAAAAGACAAAAAATAAATGCTGTAGAGAATGTAGAGAAAGGGGAACTCTGACACATTGTTGATGGGAATTTAATTTATTACAGCCATTATGGAAAACAGTATGGAGATTCATCAAAACACTAAAAATGAAATTACCATATGATCCAGCAATCCCACTACTGGATATATATCCAAAGGAAAGGACATCAGTATAGCAAAGAGATATCTACATTTCCATGTTTATTGCAGCATTATTCATAATACCCAAGATAGGGAAATGACCCAAGTGCTCATCAACAGATGAATGGATAAAGAAAATCTGGTGCATATACATAATGAAATATTTATCAGCTGTAAAAAAAGTATGAAATCCTGTCATTTGCAGCAACATGAATGAGGTAGAGGACATTATGTTAAGTGACATTATTCAGGCACAGAAGACAAATATCGCACGTGCTCACTCAAACGGAAGCTAAGATCATTGACCTCATAGAAGTCGAAAGTAGAATAGTGGTTACTAGAGGATAGGAAGGGCAGTGGGAAGGGATAGGGAGAGGTTGGTTAATGAGTACAAAATTACAGTTAGGTAATTTTAGTGGCCTATAGCACAGTAGAATGATTAAAGTTAATATTTTGTAGCATATTTCAAAATAGGTAGAATAGAGGATTTTGAATGTTCCCAGTACAAAAACATGATAAAAATGATAAATGTTTGAGGTGGTGATTATGCCAATTGGCATGATTTAATTATTAACATTGTATACATGTATTGAAATATCACTCGTACCCCACAAATATGTACAATTATTATGTACCAACTAAAAAAATCCCCTAAGCCAGTCTCCTTTTCTCCTCTCTTAAGCCATTTGGAACCACTCTGAAATGCCTACCTTGTTCTTTTCAAAATACCGCATTATATAAGTAGTAAAAATTTTCATGACCTCTTGGGCTGTGTGTACTTGTATGTGTGTGACATCATTGGTCTTGACATCCGAACCAATCTTAGGGCAGGGATCCATCCTGTTTCTTCAGAGTGGCTATGAACACCATACTAATGTAAGATGTTAATAATAAGGGAAATTGGGTGTGGGGTATATGGGAAAACTCTTTCTTTTCAATTTTTCTATAAATCTAAAACTATTCTTAAAAAGCTTATTTTTAAAAAATTCATTGCATTGTAGTTCAAGATGATACAGGTATAATATAACTCTGTCTTCGTGGTCCATACCAACTTCTGGATGATACTACTTCTTGAAGAGACCATTTAGTTTTGCTAGAAGACTTGTCCTAGATATAAATCAGATTAATTTTAAGCCAGATTTCACTGTGAGGTAAATTGGGTTTCCTTGTGATTTACTTTTATTAGACATTTTTTTTAACAAAGCAGATAACAGATTTGTCTTTTTCCTCAATCAGTCATAGAGATGGCAGTTTCAGAGAAATGACTACCACTTGCATAGCATGTTTATCTGGAATTGGAATAGCCTCATGATTATTGCTCTCAAAATGTCATATGCATATCTCATTAAAGACACACTTTGTGCTGATTTTATAAAGGGCAGGGATAGCTCAGAGCAAAGGTCTAATCAGCAGGCCAAATAAACTGCTTTCATGGCACATTGCTTGTATTTCTGATAGCACTTATGTATTTGCACCTTATATAATAAAAAGGTAAACTTGCATGCTAATAGTGGAGATAAGTTCTTTTTATACATTATCCCCTTTAATCCTTGCAATACCTCAGGAAGGAGGTATCCTTATAATTTATTCTTATAAATGAGAAAATTAAAGCCTAGGAGAGGTTAAGGAATTTGCTTAAGGTCTTTCAGCTAATAAGTGGCAAAGCTGGATTCAATTCCCTGTGTGATTGCAGACCCTGAACTTTTTCCACTGGATTACAGCCCTTGTTATTTACCTACCAATTCCCCTCAACTAGATTTGAATTCCTCGGGAGTGAGAACTGAGTTTTATCCATTTTAGGATCCCCGAGTGTAATTTAGACTCACACCTGGAAAAGGTGTACACTGCATTCATTCTTGATTTTCCCTTACAGGAGTCCCCAACCTATGGTGAGTTGTATAACTATTTCATTATATATTACAATGTAATAATAATAGAAATAAAGTGCACAATAAATGTAATACGCTTGAATCATCCACCGCCCGCCCCAACCCCCTCCGTGGCAAAATGGTCTTCCATGAAAACGGTCCCTGGTGCAAAAAAAAATTAGGGACTGCTGCACATGTAAGAATAATCCTTCCCATTATTTTCAGCTGTTTAAGTAATCATAATTATTATGGGGAATTAGTATGGCCAGAAGCCTGTGCTTACAGAATTATGGAGAAGAAAAACTCATTCCCACTTGAAACTGGATAGTAATTACATGTACTAGTGAAACTCAGTTGTGTTGTAGCTTTGCATTGCTGCTTGGTGTTAACTTTTCCTGGGCTAGGATGGCCATTCTTGACCTGCTTCTTAAAACCCAGGTAGAACAGAGAATGTCCTTAAGAGCTCTTATGGGAGAGCATGTGAAATTATTATTGTCTGTGTATGGATTCTGGATTACGACCTTGCTGCCTGAAACCTCAAGGCCCTTTCAAATTGCTATTAGGTTATCCATTAACCAGACAACTCTCCATTATGAAGGAGCAGTATATTATATAGTATGTAGTAACAATTTTATAGCTTAAAATATTTTTATATCAAGAGTCCTCAGGTTAACATAATGAGAACTGTGTGTCAGATTCTGTGGATTTATTTGTACTGTAGCCTGGTAAAATGAATGTGGCATGAAGTATTATTCTCTCTTTATCCAAATAGGTGCTTTATCATCACAGGTGTGATGTGGATCAGGGCCTGCTCTCTTGACATAATCAAAAGAAGACACTTATTTGCTACAGCTGGTAATGTTCTAAGTGATGTTGCACATCTTCAGATTTGTGAAGAACTTTCAGCCCAATCCAAAGCATGCTTTTTTTGTTCATATTTCTCTCTTTCTAGTCTTACATAGAGTAGAAATTCATTGTAGCTCTTTCAATAAACCGAATTAAATTGCCTAGGTCTTTGTAACCTGTTTGAACTCAGATATCCTTATGCAACTATTATAGTGCTCGATATTCAGGACCCACAATGAGGCCAATACCCAAAGCTGGAGTGGGTGCTGGGTCATGAGGAAGCAGTGTAGACACAAAGCCAAAAGCCCCCACTCCCAGTCTCCATTTTCCTGCTGGTTTGCTCTGTGTCATTGGGGAAGCCCTGTACTTCTCGGAGACTTACTTTCCTCTTATATAAACTGAGGGAGCAAGCATGGGTGATTTCTGAATCTAACATTTTACGATTCTGGAATTGCACTATGGGAGCTCAGTTCCTTTCACGTGGTCTGTGAGAACTTTATACTCTGATTTTGTTAATAATTAAGTCTGAATTTCTGTAGCTCTGAGTTCTGGAGGTAACACAACTGTCCACAAATAATCTGTGTATTTAGATCTAGATTTAGGAAGATTTAGATTAAGGAAGATGTATACATTTAGTCTTGTTTACAATTTTCACAGATGTATGTAAATAATAGAGATTGATAGTAGAAAGGTATGAGAATCTATTAGGTTTAACTCCCTTCCAAATAATTTTTGGCTGCAGTAAGAGTCTATCTATTTTCTCAGTTGACTTTCTGCCACTAACAGGCCTTTTTAAGGCTCTTTCTCAACTACTGCTTCAGAAAGTGCTTGTTTTGGAGGCACATCTTGTGTTCTCTATGCACCCACTTGGAAAAATAGATTTACCTGACAAAAGTAATTCACTGAAAGCACCATATTAACATGGGTGTGGGGGGATCATAGAGCTAAGTGGAGTTGGAGAAATAAGTGGTCTGAAAGGATTTTGGATGTGCTGATAGGATTTGAAAGTGGCTTTTTATTCCAGACAGGAGGAATGACAGAAGGGTCTTAAGTTTGTATCTCTAGGTGTCCTTGAGTGGGCAATAGTGTAGGCAGGTAGAAAACAACCTTATGAGGTAGATTTTATTATTATTCTGATTACATGTGGGGCATGTAATTATTCCGATTACACGTGTTCAAGAGCACATAAACAGTAAGCAGTAGAGTAGCCATACGCATCCAGGCACCCAGAGTCCAGAGCCATGCTCCTCACCGTGTAGGTTTACTGTCTTTCTCAGATATCCTAATGTGCTGTATTGCAGAAACTGACAAGATTCTTAAGTTTATATGGAAATGCAAAGGTCCTAGAATAGTGAAAACAATTTTGAAAAAGGATAAAGTTAGATAAATTTTACTACCTAATGTCAAGATAATATAAAGCCACAGTAGGCAGCATGGTATTTATGTGAAGAGGAACAGAGCAACATAACATTTGAAAGGTCTATGAATAGAGACACATATGTGATCATTTGGTTTTTAACAAGCTTCAAGGTTATGCAATGGCAAAAAGCTTTGTATTTTGAATAAATGGTGCTGAAACAATAGGATATCCATATGCAAAAAATGAACAACCATCTTTGCTTCGTGCCATACATATAAATTAATTTGAACTATATTACAGACCTACACATAAGAGCTGAAACCATAAAACTTCTAGGAAAAAAGAAGGAGATCATTCTTGTGAATTTTGGGTAGGCAACTTTTTGACAGGATATAAAAACTACTAAACATTAAAAAAAAGTGAGGATTATCAAAATTAAAATTATCTGCTGTTCAAAGGGAACTGTTAAGAAAACAAAAAGACAAGGCATGAACTGAGAGGAAATATTTGCAATATTTGCCTGACAAAAGATTTCTATTGAAAAATAATATAATGCCTTAACCTAAGGAGAAATAAAATAAATAATTTTACATAAAACATATTATAATGCATAAGCAAAGTAGTCAGATGCTTACAATTTGAGGCAGATTCATACTAAATATGACAGGTATCATTCAGAATGATACCAGGAAGAGGGTTGCTTCTATGCCATGATTTTCTAAAATAAAGAACAACTATTGTAAGACTCTGAACAAAACCAAGTACAGAACTCTCTTCTTTTTGTTTTCTTGGTAGTTGAATTCCTGAAAATTTCAATGAATGTTAAATTACGCAAAATATACTTTGTTTTTATGTGTTAAATGCAATTAAGTTCTCACTTGTGTTATTATTATTATCGTGTTATTATTATAAGTTTTTCACCAGCAAGAAAGTCCTATGGCATATTCAAAAGTTGAGCAGGCTACAAATCGAATGGGAACAGAAGAGATCAAACTCTCACTATTTGCTGATGATATGATACTATATCCAGAGAACCCCAAGGATTCAACCAAGAGGCTACTGGAACTTATAAATGAATTCAGTAAAGTTACAGGATACAAAATGAATACACACAAATCAGAGGCTTTCATATATGCCAACAGCAGTCATACCGAGAACCAAATCAAAGATTCAATCCCCTTCACAATAGCAACAAAGAAAATAAAGTACCTAGGAATATATTTAACTAAGGAAGTAAAAGACCTC
>CAUYSK010030210.1:0-38923 GCA_963575035.1 Avahi laniger
ACACTTCACGAAGCATCATACTTGATGGTAAAAAATTTAAAACTTTGTCTTCGAGATTTGGAATAAGGCAAAGATGCCTGCTATTATCACTTTTATCCAATATAGTATTAGAGATTATAGCCAAAGCAGTTAGGCAATAAATAAAGAAAGAAAGAAAGAAAGAATTGCACAAAACCAGTAGCCCATGTTATTTTCAGATGCACTTGTTAAGCCTTATATAAAAGATGCTGAATACTAAAAGAGATCAAACTGGAAAATCATAGAATTGAAAAATATTAAAAACAAAGTACAGGAAATGCACTGTTTATCCTTATATTGTCTAGTCACATATGCAATGTGTCATCAAGGAATAAAGAGAGAGACTCACTGTTCTAGGGAACAGTTAAAAATACTTCTTGCTATGAACTGAATGTTTGTGCACCCTCCTCTCCCAAATTCATATGCTGGAATAGTAATGCTCAGTGAGATGGTATTAGGAGGTGAAGTCTTTAGAAGGTACTTAGGTCGTAAGGGTTGTGCCTTACGAATGTGTGTGAATGGGAGTAGTGCTCTTACAAGAAGAGAGATGAAAGCTAGTCCTCTCTGCTCTCCGCCCTGTGGAGATACTGGAAGATGGCCATCTGCAAACCAGGAGGCAGTTTTCACCAGACACTGGATTCATCAGTACCTTAATCCTGGACTTTTCGGTCTCCAGAACAGTGAGATATAAATGTATGTTGTTTAAACCACTCAGTCTGTGGTAATATTTTCAGCTTGAACTGACTAAGATACTACTCAAGATGGTGTAAATAACATATTCTCAGGAGATTCCTCATTAGGAGTGATAATGAGGAACAAAACAACAGGAAATCAGTTGTTTTGGGGAGGAGAATGTGTCTCTACTCATAAAGTAAAATTGACTATGGGTAGACCAAGGCTGGATATTCCCTGCTTTTCAGAACAAAAATTGTTGAATATTTCAAACCTAAGAAATATCAATTCATAACATCATGGAAATGTATATACATATTTTGAATTTGTTATATTTTTCTTTAGCACATGTGGTTAACTTTTCTATTGGAATTTTTAAATAGTCATTAGAACATTTACCATTAAAAACACTGTTTAGTTTCTTCCTTCCTTTTTTATAACAAAGCATATAATGCATAAAAATCTTGCCGTCTCAAACAAAGCCAAAGTACATCACTGCATTTAATAATGTTTTGCATGAAGTATACACTATGTTTCATAGGAATTCAACTATGAATATAGAATAGGCTGACCAAATTTCAGACTTTATTTTGGCATTTCAATGTTCACATCTAATTCTTTCTACCTACAAATTTGGGTTTTTAAAGCATAAAAACCATGGTGGCAATTTTCAATGTTCTTTATGGAGATCAATCATGAAAGTCTTATGATATTTGATTCTATATTATAAGAAATAAATATCATAAAAGAAAATGGTATAGCACTGATACCATTTCAGTTTTCCCTTCATCTTACATGACTCATTTGGTTGATTTTGATTTTCAGGAGAAACTAACTTCAAGAAAAGCAGTCAAGGACCATGTACACCAACATTTCACTACAAATCAGACCTGGATCTTTCTAAGTGTTCATTATTTCTATCCAATATTGTGTGAGCTATCCAGCTTGCACAGAAGGTCAGAAAGCATTAAACCAAATCTGGGTTTTGCACAAATAGAGTGAAATGTGGAATGACATAACACCTAACACAGTCAGCTGTGATTCAAGATAACTGATGTACAAGGGCAAAGTTATCAGCTTGCTGAAATTGATCTGGGCTAAATCACTTTGCTCTCTCTGAGGCAACCAAACTAGTGAGGAGACTATAATTTAGTGTCCCAAACATGGATGTAAATGGACTCTACATGGCATTCTAACTTCAGATTAAGTGTCTGTAGGCAATAACCAAGTAACCAAATCTCACTCTAGTGAATACTTGAGAACTCAGACTCATGCTGGGGAAAAAAGATCGTTTTTTTCTGTAATATTTTACTAGCTACCTATTTTTTTCTTTTTTAAAAGTCATTTTTGCTTGCTAAATTTTAATTATATCAGTATATCAGATGCTTTAAGCTGGGTTTTTATGAAGTGAAATTTTAAAATATTTGAATTGGGTAGTGGTGAGTGGAGTTCAAAGGAAAATTTAGCTTATACATAGAAGAAGATTTATTTGCCTAAATATTCTATTAGTGACTCTTACTTAGATTGACATTAACTCAAAGATTTGTATTATAGGATTATTCACTAAAAATGATTAATTTTAAGTAAACCAATAAAATTGTGGTGTGTATATACACAATGACACCTTTCCATCCATAAAAAGAAGGAAATTCTGTCCTTTGCAACAACATAGATGAACCTTGAGGGCATTATGCCAAGTGCAATAAGTTAGGAAGAGAAAGATAAATTCTGTATAGTATCACTTATATGTGGAATCCAAAAAAGATGAACTCGTAGAAAGAGAATACAATTAGAAAAGTGGTTGTCAGGGGCTGGGGGAGAGGGAAATAAGGAGATGTTGGTTATGAGGTTCAAACTTTCAGTTATAAGATGAATAAGTTCTGGGTTTCTAATGTACAGCATGGTGACCATAATAATAATATTGTATTATATATAGTATATATAGTAAGTCCTCATTTAACATTTTTGATAGGCTGTTTGAAACTGTGTCTTTAAGGAAAGGACCTATAAGGAAATCAATTTTGCCATAAGCTAACTGATATAAATAAGAATTAAGTTCATAGGGTATATTTCTGGTCACAAAAACATCATAAAACTTGTAAAAAGACAAAAGACTTCAATATTAAACATTGACATAAATGTGAACTATATGTACATTTAAGAAAGATTAACAAAAACAAGTAACATAATTATTTACCCAATTATTCCAGTTGTGGAATAGTCTTGGGTGGCTGGAACCCTTCAGGGTAGCTCAGGGCTTAAGGTGGGAACCAGCCCTGGATAGGACCCCATTCCATCGTAGGGCACACTTACACACACCCACACTCACTCAGATGAGGACCATGTAGACACACCAATTCACCTAACATGCACATCTTTGGGATACAGGAGTAAACCAGAGTACCTGGAAAAACCACACACAGATATGGGAAGAACGTGCAAACTTCGCACAAACAGTGGTCCCAGATGGGAGTCATTTTTTTTCTCATGAACATTATAATTAGCCAATGTTGAACAAAATGATGTTTGAAGAATGTGCTGTACTTGAAATTTGTTGAGAGTGTATATCTTAAATGTTCTCAGCACACATCAAAAATAATAACTATGTGAAGTGATGGATAAGTTAATTAGCTGGTGTGTGGTAATCATTTCACTATATATATAAAATGTATCAAACACCACATTATGCATGATAAATATATTCAGTTTTTATTTGTCAGTTATACCTTTAAAAATCTGGAAAGAATAAATAAAATAAAGGAAGCAGCATTGTAAAAAATTATGGTTAACTATGGGCCACCCAGAAGAGTATTAAATCTGTGTTATTAAACAGAACTCTTCAGCACTGTGGTATTCACTCTACTGGGAATTTACTTATGACTATTAGGTAACTATTTATGGCATTAATTTGAATGTTAAAATAAGAAAATTAAGCAAAAACAATGCCTACATAAGCTCATTAAAAATAGTATTACATAGATTCATATTAAAAACAACACAATGAAAGAAAATACAGCAATTTTGCTTCAAACAAAAATAGAATAATGACTGAAAAATTATTGACACTTTGTAAAATATGAGTTTATCTAAATTCAAATATGGTGAGAAAATTTTGTTACTACTAACACAGAAGTTATTTCAGAAGGAAGTATATAAAATTTATTTAAATATATACCTTACTGTTTACATAAAGAATATACTCCCTTCCTATGGGAAGACAAGGCAGACATTTCTCCCTGATAAGGCAAAAGAGGTTCTCCTCAGCATCTGTTCCATCTCTTCCTAAACTCCATTTCAATAACTAAGGTTTGGTCACAGCAAAACCCAGCATGGCACATTCTAAGCCTTAAAAGGGCAGAAAAGGACTAGACAACAAAGGAGCTATGACAATCAGCCAACATGTACCAGCAGGATCCAAGCGAATATTCTTGCTATTGAATTTTGAGAGTGCTGGTCAAGGGGGTCAGAATATAAACTAAGGAAGAGTTTATTAAATTCAGAATATCCCCTCAGGATACAGGATATGATCCCCTGCTAAGGACCCTAGGAGATGATGAAAACTCAGTGCTAGGTTGGCTTCTAGAGGCTTGCAGAAGACAACAGCCCATACAGAGAGAAGTTAAAATGCCTGAAATTTCATGTGCAGATAGTGATTAAAATACTCAAAGAAGCAAGAATGTTGGAGTAGATATATTTTATGAGGAGAAGTGTCCCCAACACCAGAAGGTTTGTTTCCTAGGAAGGCCTAAAGTACTCACCAATCACTGAGCTATTAGAAATGCAAAAATAAGAGAGTCACCAGCATCACTAACATGTTCAACAATGGCTTTCTCCTGCAGGCCAAAGCTGTTGTTGTAAAATTTCCTTTGTTGATATCAGTGGACATGATGAGCTCTAAAGCAATTGACGTTAGGTGGTACAATGCTTAAATTACAAAAGCTAAGGGATCATAATTATCATAATGACCAGCAAGACTGAAGTGTAAGACAAGGGAGTTTGACTTGCAGAGAGTTGTGGAGAGGGTTAATAAAACCTGACATCTTCAAGAGCAAAATAATTGGCCATCAAACAAAAATAAAATGGATGAGTATAAATCTGAAGCCATTTCTTGATAAAAAGAAATACAATTCTTTGGACATTTCCCACATCCAAGCTGCTGTTCTGTCCATTAACTAAAGAGATAACCGATTTCCCAAGAAGAAGAACCCTACAATGTCACAGCAAATATATACATCAATTTGTCCTCTTTCCTTTCCTATAGCTGACTAAATATTGGTGAAAAGGAATTACTCAGGTATTTTGAGGACTATTGGATACAGAGTCTGAGTTGATATTGAAACCTGGAGAACAAAGCTGTCATTATAGTTTCCCTGTTAGAGTGGAAACAAAGGAAGAAGTAGAATACTGGCCAAAGTCCAGGTAACTGTTATTACACAGGGTCTGTAGACCCACTGGTGTCATTTTCTCAGCCTTTGAATGTATAATTCAGACTGATATACTTAGCAGTTAGAATATCCTTCACATTGGATCACAGCCTGTGAGATTATGGAAATCTCTATGACTGCTGTCCCACACAGGACAAAAAAATTAAGTCTGTATCACATCTTGAAAGGATGGTAGAGATAAGGGCCGTCTTATCTAAAGAATGCAGTAAAGTAGTGGCCCCTTTCATATCTTTGTTGAATATACCAGAGTATCCTTGTAGGAAGCAAATGAATATTGGAGTGTAGTTGTAGACTGTCACAATCTCAACCATACAGTAACACTGGGAGCATTTTTCATGCCAGGTATAATATTGTTTCTAGAGATGATTAATGCAGCTTCTGAAACATGGTATACAACCATTGTTTAAGTGAATGTGTACTTTTCTATCACAATCAGGAAAATGGATCAGCAAAAGTTTATAATTATATGAAATGGACAAAAATTCACTTTTTCAATTTTGCTTCAGGGATATATTAAGGCTGTCTAACCCTTTTTCAACATAATATGAAGATACCTAAACTACCTGGACTTCCAAAATATCAAATTGCTTTATCATATCAATGACACTATGCTGATCAAGCATGATAATCAAGAGGTATCTCATGTGCTGGAACCCTTAGTATAATACATATACTCCAGAGAGTTGGAAATTATCCTTACGAAGAATCAAGGATTATCTACTCTAGTAAAGATTTTAATGGTCCAGTGGTCAGGGACCTAGCACATTCCCTTCAAAGTAAAGTGTAACCTGCCTATTCTTCTATTCCTCTGCTACAAACAAGAAAGTACAATAGCTTTTGGGTTTTTTCAGATTCTGGAGGCAATGCATAATACTGTGATAAATACTGCTCTTGTAAATATACTGGGTAAAACAAAAGTCTCCCCCTATTGAGTGAACCTTAAAGAAGTAAAGGATGTTGTATGAGGCTCACTATCTCGAGCCTTGCCACATGTGCCATAAGAAACAAAAAGCCTATTATGATGGAGCTGTCAAGATTAGAAATTTATGCCGAGTGGAATTCACTGCAAGCCTCAGTAGCAGAATCATACAATAGGCTCCTGGAGTTCAGGAGCAAGTCCTTACTATCTAAGCAAAGAATTACACACTCATTAACAAAAACTCTTGGTGTGTTACTGGGCTCTGTTAGAATTGAACATTTGACCATGAGGTACTATCAAATGACCATGAGTTTGTAACCATACACTCTATAAATAAATAGCATCTTCTTGGACTCATCAAGACAAGCATTCGATTCCCCTAGCACCATTCCACTGTAAATTACAAATGATACAACTGGTCAAGGTCAAATTACACCAGAGGGTACATGTAAGCTATATTAGCAGGTAGAGCTAAAATTCAAGAAACCATCGTAGTTGGACCAGTGTCCCTCCCTGAGCTCGTACCTGTGGACATATGATGCATCTCATACAGCCTGCTGAAGGACAAGGATACAGTTTAAGTTTAGTTTACAGACTAGTTGTCTCACTATGAGGGTGCAAGCGAAAAACTGATGATGGCTGAATTAGAGGATATTCAGTGTTGGCTGTGAAATAGTAAAAATCTATTACTGGTTAGGAAAGCAGTGAAAGTGTATTTATTTTAATATTAATTATCCTAAAACAAGAAAAAAAAAAGAAACATGAGTTGGAATACAAGAAATAATGCAGATAGTGTAGAATTATTCCACTAATTGTTTTGGCTTTTAACACTGCAGTATAGTTGTTTCAATTCCTACCTAAACAAAATGACCTGTGGGCTTTGTTACCTTGAGAGAAACATAATTATCTGCTGCATTTGCAACTTCATGGGTTATTAAGATGAATGAGGACTTGCGTAGATTTAGGAAACAATACTTTCTGATTTAACACTTTTGCAAGATTTAGAAAGAACTCGATGGCAATTCTATAACTTTAGAAGCTTTGAGAAAGAAAGCATTTTTAGGTAAAGTTTAGTAAAAAGAAAACCAATTATATTTAACTAGAGTGCTCAAAACCACTTGTAAATTATTCTCTCTTCAGACTAATAATGAACAATGGAAAGAGAAATACAACTGCATCCATATTTCCACGATCCAAAGTTAATTTTATGTATATTATTTGCATATTACATGCAAATAATTTGTTCATTCTTATAGTTCATGTGTAATTATATGTAAGCTTCTTACCCAGAATTTTAAAGTAAATCCAGTAGGATTAAAATGGTGATTTATTTCATAGTTTTTAAATATCACAATTATTATCTATTTTTTGTGACAAAAATTTTTCTATAATGTGGATGATCTCTGTATTTAGGGGAGATTACCTAAATTAGAGTAATTATTAAAAGATGTAAAGCAATTAGATTTTTGATATACAGCAGAAGACTTGTATTATATGCCGATTACTTTTACAGCATCCAGATTAATACTGAATTCAAATGGTTTGGCTCCATACATGTGAACTGAGGTCACATAGTCCAACTTTGAGATAATCGTGAATATAGTATTGAATGGAAATTTTCCCAAGTAGATCCTAAAAGTTTGAGATTTGGTAATTAGGGTATTTGATAAGTTCTTAGTTAATATCCTTTTGGTAGGAAGTGGAATGTTGGCAATATGCAGCACAAACGGAAATCACTCACATTACTACAGGTTATAGCATGTGGTGCCATACAGGTAGAAAGAAAAGCTTTGAGAGATTAAGTGGTTATGATACTTAGTCACTATGAAGATGAATGGTCACAATTCATGATTACAAAGACTTTTTGGATAGACTTGCTGCCAGCTTCTGACTGTCTTTAAGAGCATACCTGGAGGAAAAAAAATGAATTTAAGCTTGCATTTCTAAATCAAACCTCAAGGAAAGATTCAGGAAGTTTTTATGGAGCCTTAAAACAATGACTGGAAGCGGTCGTGCAGACAAGCCTGAAGATTCTGCCCAGAACCTGGTGGTAGATTGCACAGATGCTAAACCATTTAAGTGTGAAATCTTAATCATTACATGTGAAGGTAAATGGGTTGTTTATATAGAAACGGGGCTTCAAAACTTAGAATGGAGACATTTGGGCAGGCCCAGGTGAAGCTAAGATCTTCGACATCCTAATTTGCCTTGAAATTCCCTGGCCATTGGAAGCAAGGCCCACATCCTCTTTTCCTAAGAGACCAGACTTTTCTTACATTAGAGCAAACAAACAACCTTCCTTCAATGACCTTTCCTGGGGTAACTGCCTCCAAAGGGGACTCTATTCTCTCACTAACCCATCATTGTGATTTAGATGCCAGTGTATCTCAGCAGAGGTGACAGCCTTCTCCGGGAGAAAATTAATTATAGTTGTAGAGTATTGTTGATTTACTTCACAAGATTCTTAGAAACAAGAATGGACATAGATTCTAAGAGAATTCAACCACTGAATAAAAAATATAAGATTGGATCAGACCAAATCTAGTGATATGCATTCACTCCCCTAGGAGTGAATTAGGGATGCCATGTATTGGGAGTGGTATTAAGAGTCTGTTAGACTGGCTAATTAAAGCCTGAACTTAATAGTAATCTACAGCTTTGAACTCCAAGTGTGGTCAGAGAACCAACTGGGAGCATAATTTGGGAGCTTTAGCAATGCAGAATCTAAAGTCCACACTATAGCTACTGAATTAGTCTCTGCATGTTAGCAAATTATCCAAGATTTGTGCATGTATATTAAAGTTTGAGAAGTAGTGTCTTTAAGTCAGTGAGCTTCCTGGTGATTCCGTAGAGAAAGGAGTCCTAAGAATCAGAAATCATAAATGTCATTGTGACTCTGCTATGCCTGTTCAGGTACTCTCTAACTGTACCATGTAGGAGTGCCCCTGAACATTCCCTGTGTTAAAGCATTATGAAGTGCATTGATGAGGACAGCATACTTGAAATTTATTGAAAACCTTTGTCATGCTTTTCTTCCTTAGGCTGAAGATGACAATGGTAAATGCTTCCATAGAATGGCATAAAACTCTAGTTATTAATTAAGCTTTATGACTATTATTTTTAATAATTACTTCTTCTTCTCTCTCTTTTTTTTTACTACCTTACACTCCTTGCCCCTGCTACCTTATACAATAAGCAATAATGGTACATAATGTTGCAATAGAGGCTTTAGGTGTATGACCGAATGCTTGCATGTGTTCAGCAACAGATTCATGTAGTCAGGACACAAACTTATATGTCTAGCAAAAATATTGACTGTTTTACAGAAAATCCGTACTGACAACTAATCCAAACAAATAATAACACTGGAGCCTGAGTGACAAAAGCTTTGCTCTATTTACCAGATCTTTTCTCAGCTCTTCTCTGGTTTATGCCCTAGAAAACCGACCTCTGTGAAGTGCATTGCTGAGCATTAGAGATCTCCAGTTCCAAAATATCAGTGTGTAGGTAAGCTGCCTTCTCTCCTCCCCACGTAGAAACTAAAACCAAATATATAGCTCCAAGGTCTTCTCAAGCAACAACCCAGAGCTCAAGTATGAGGAAGAGACAGTTTCTGGGACCTCAGAGAAGTAGAAAAATTCTGAGCAGATGGTAGGAGAACCAGACTTCCACATCCCCGTATCCCTCTCCATCATTCCGCCAGGACCAACCATGCAGAAAATATCCCCTCAACTCATGGTTCCTACACCGGGAAAAGTGAAATTGAGTTGTCAACCAGTTTCCCCACATTTTTGGGATCCCTGGCAGGATATCTCCTATTCTTGTCTTAACCTGCATGTAGTGTTGTGACTGTCTGGAAGGACAAATATCCCTGAGGATGGGCAAAGACAAATGGAGGAGCCAGGATGACCATGCTTGACACAGAAAGTCTGCTCTATATCTTGGCCAAAGGAGATGCCAAACAAGAGTGGCTACAAGAGGTAAGTTCCACAGGTTCCGTGGCACTAATCCCTAGTCACTGCCTGGGTATCTCACACTGTTGGGATAATCCCTTTGGGATCTCCCACACTTGAGACAAGTAGTGCTCCAACGCATTTACTAGAGCCAAAGTGAACCTGGGCTTAAGGTGCCACCTAAAGCCAAAAAGGAGGCAGTAATCTAACAGTAAAGATTCACTAAGAAAATATACTCAAAACAAAACAAAACAAGCTGGACAGAGAAAACTGGAATAAATAACTAATCATTCAATGCAAAGACATAGACATATACTCACAAAAAACAACAGTAAACAGGAAACCATGGTCTTCCCAAAAGGACAGAGGAAAAATCCAGAGACTGCCCCTAATGAAATAACATTTTGTGAGTTCTCTTACCAAGAATTCAAAATAATAATTTTAAGAAAACTCAGTGGTTTCTAAGGTAACAAAAAATCATTCAGAAATTTATCAGAGAAATTTAAAAACGAGATTGAAACAAAAAAAAATCAAACAGAAATCTTGGAACTGAAAAGGATATATGCTCAACTGAGAAACTCTTCGGAGGCTCTCAACAGCAGAATGAACCAAGCAGAGAAAGAATCAGTGAGTTTGAAGACCAGCTGTGTGAAAATACACTGTCCATGGAGAAAAAACAAAAAAAGAATAAAAGGGAACAACGACCATCTGCAAGATATAGAAGTGCATTACATAAGCAACCTTGCCTTCTGGCTTCTGGTGGTATGTTAATAATGGGAACTACATGCTGGATATCAAAGAGTGAGAGGAGAGAGAAGTAGAAGTATTGGTTTTTCTCCCTCCCCTCCTTCTCTGTTATTTCGGTTGTGGTATTTTTCTCTCAATAGCCCCAGTTTCTTAAAGATATCCTATCTCTCATGGCTAAAAGAGGTTCATGTAATATTGTCCCTTTTCTTGTCTTTCAGGCCTGATGCTGATCTTTAAAAGCTTCATAATCAATATTTGGTTCCCTCAGCCCTGCTCACAACTCTAGAAATATTACCTTTATTAAACTCTTCTCAATTAAAATGTTGATTGTATCATTTATTTCCTTATGAATGCACAAATAAATCCACAATGGTACTAGTCATACACTGCTGTGTAATGATATCACTTTCATGTATTAATATATGCATGGCTCTATCTTTATCTGGGAGCTTGGTTTCACAGATCAATTTAATTCTTTTTTATGTTTGCACTAATGCAGAGGTGACTTAAACATTCCAAGTTTAAAATAAAGTAGTAAAACACTAGGGAGAGGTTTGAGGAAGGATTGCCCCCCACATGGAGGAGAATTTTTATCACTGATAAGTTTTAGAATTGCCAGTCATGTTGCTGATTAAAGAATCAAAGTAATTTTAGTTGGTTTAGCTGTTCCCTTTAAATTCTCCACAATGTATCCTTTATTATTTGCAATCAAGAAAAACCACTCCCTGCCCCAACCTTGGCACGCTGTTGTGATTAAATATTAATGTATCAAAGAGCAATTTATTCTCCAGAAAAAAAGAATTTTCTACTCTTGGTGCTTTAATTACTTTTCAATATGAATTTTAATGTCAACATATCAAATTCTAGAACAAATGCTATTTAATTTTGAGTTAAATGTTACTGGATTTATTGCCTTAATTTATTTGGCAGAATTTATATTTTTTGTAATATCGAGTGCAGTATCTTTTATGTAAAGTAGGTTTGTTTGTTTGTTTAGCATGTATATTTTCATCTACATTTTTGAGTAAGATTGTCCTGATCACATTGTCCTTTTATATTAAAAATTATGGTATCAAAGTTAAACTTGCCTCATAGAAAAAATGGGGGCAAGAAATTTTTTCAATTATCTATTCTCCAAAAGCCTTCTTTAAATAACTGAGATCATTCAGTCTTAAAAACAGATTGGCTGACACTGCTGCAAAACTATTGTTTCAATTTTATTAAAAGTTTAGCAATTCAACTTCTTCATTCTTTTCAAGATAGATTTTTATGCATAGTATTTCTAGTAGTATTCCACACTTATATTTTAACATGCAGTAGTATAAAAATAAATCATTGTAATTTCTTTATAATCCCTGTTGTCCCATATGTTTTTATATCAAATAAAGTTTATTTTTGTTCTCTCTCTGTATCTCTGTCTTTGTCTCTCTCTCCCTGCTCTCTTTCTCTTCAATCTCACTAAAAGTTTGATCATCTTATCTAACAACTGCTTTACTTTATCATGGAAGTCTCTTCTCATTTTCATTAGTCCTTCGTTTGAGCTTAGTTCTTCATTTTAACCTGCAGACTTCCATGAGCTTTGGAACAAAGTATATAACCTTGCTGTTGGTCTCCAATAAAGCTTATCAATTTCTTGGGTAAATCGTAAGTTGACTCCTATTCGGTTAACGTTTTATTCACATGGATTTCATTACACAGGTTCATAAAAATTAATAATCTCATAATCTACAATCTTAAATCCATAGATGACAGCAAGTAGATTTCTTTATTTCTAATTTTTGAGAAATTAAAGAAAAATGATATTTCCTTTATTGGCTATAATCATTTTTCTTCTTTCTTTGTCTATGGTCTCTTCTATCCTCCCTTGCCCTTATTATTAGATGTTTGTCACCCAGTATCACGTCCCTGCTTAGTAAGACTTACCTTTCTCATTATGTCCACATTTGAGTCTTCTACCAACTTCATCAATTGCCTTTCTTTTCATTTCATTTTAAATTTCTGCTTCCCTACTCATTTCTTTTCCTGGATCTACAAATGTACTTATCAATTCCAGGAATAATAGGACAGAAATGCTTTTACTCATGATAAGTTCATTTCTAATATATTAAGATAAAGAATAAAGGAATAAAAAGTAGAAGATATTCTAAAGGTATACTTTAAAATAACCACAAGAGTGGAATTATAATGTTCCTAATAGAAAGAAATGTTAAATTCCTGAGATGATGGATATACCTCAATTACCCTGATATGATTAATTCACATTGTATACCTGTATCAAAACATCACATGTACTCTATAAAGACACACAACTATTGTGTAACCATAATAATTAAATATACATGAAAAAGTAGAAGATACAGCTTTCAAAGCATTTTTTATTTTAAAAATAGAAAAATAAATCAAAAAATAAGTAGAAAAAATAACCTTATTGACTCATTTATCAAGAGATGTAAATACAAAGAAAATCTTATTTTTGAAAATTCTTAATTATGGTGCTAACTACTATACAAATGTTACTTTATATATTTTTAATTTACAGCCAAAGAGATGCATAATCTATTTCTCACTCAGCATTTTAGAATGTATTTTTGTTCCATTCACCTTCCTATACAATTCCTATACAAAGCTGTTTCAGAATATACCATTAAATGCATTATACAAGATCACAATGTAACTTCTTTTCGCACTCTATTTATGTTTACTACTGACTTCAAAGGACATTCAGGATGTAGAAGAGCCATATTCCCTGGGGTACGAATAAAAAATAGTCATGTCAGCAATTCTCATAGACAAGTGAAGCAGAGACAGTTTTAGCAAACACAGTCTCCTTTTAACCAGAAATGATTTGTATGTTTTCTTGAGGCAATGTCTATTTGTAGCAGTGTTAACATTGACATCAGTAGCTAGAAATGACAGCAAAAGAAAAATGGTCCTCAGGTGTAAAAATCAGCAAGTGAGAGCCTTGACCTTTGGAAAAAAATCAGATGACCATGAGTAACTACAGTTCACAAAAGGGCCACAGACTGAAACCTTTGCTTAGATAAAGGCCATATCCCTACAATGATCCCTGCAGCATTCTAATAGTGCAACATCATTAAAACTAATATCCAGGAGAGTCAAGGAGCATACTTAGTTGATACATATTTCCTAGGGCATAGAGAATAGTCCTTAGACTTTGAGTGTGTGTGTGTTAAGAACTTATTCTGTGCTCTCCCCCCATTAAAACTTCATGATGGAAATACTTCACTGGGAAAGAAATATGACTGCAAAGCATTCTGTTTCCATATTCTTTTAGTAGGAAAAATGGAAAAAAATGGGAAAGGGATTATAATATCCATTATTAGAATGGCATGTTCATATTTGGTATAGAAAGATTGGAGCTAGATGGTCAGTGAGTATGAAAAAGACCATATTCAAACAGTCATCCTTTTGGTTAGCTGAGCTAAAAATGCTGGTGAACACTGGTAGTGGTTGCAGTCATCTACCATTTTCTATAAAATTGGTATATCCTCTCTATTAAACTTTTCTCTTATCTCATGGTTAGAGCAAATCTTTGGAAGCTAAAAATGAATGAATGAATGAATGAATAAAAAGATAAAAACTATTATCAGCATCAATATAATAGCAGTCAATAAGTAAAAATATGAAGGAATATGGGAAATATATATTTAAATATTGAAGAATTAAAGATAAGTGATTCTCTCCACTTCTGGTAAATACACATATGGTAATCCTAGAACATCACTTAAGATCCCAATTCATCACTTCCTTTATTTGACTATCATAGCTGATGAAAAATCATTTATACACATTAGCTCTAAGAATCATGGCTAATGTTTTGAACAGCCAAGAAGGTCTCAAAATATCCCCAGACACATGCTAACAGAATCTACAGGATGATCAGACTTGGTCTGGGTATGATGAAGATGACCCTACTGCTGACGATACCAATGCTGCTGTAACTGAAGAGATGCCACCTCTGGAAGGAGATGATGACACATCGTGCATGGAAGAAGTAGACTGAGCTCTGTCTGAAGAATGACTTGTATACGTGTTCAATACTTCATTCCCTCCGATAATATATTTTCAAGGATTTTTTTTCTTTATTTTTAACATTTAAATATCTGTATGGCATGATAATAACTACTTTAAGGGGAAGATAAGATTTCTTTCCACTTCTAAGTGTGATACTGTGATACTTTAGGCACTAAAGCAGAGCTAGTAATGCTTTTCTGGTTTCACTTTGGCTTATTGTAACAGGTAAAAATCTTGATCGAGGTAAAAATTCTTGTAAGATATATATAATCTCTGTTAACTTTGTGGCCTAGAGTGCTTAGCTATCAAGCCAGATTCCTTAGTAGACCAAATCTTTTGTCACTGAGTATTCCAAGATACATCTTGATGTTTAGAGAAAACTATTTGTTAAAATGACTTGAGTTCATCTTCTAGAATCTACTTTTCAAACTTTTCATCCCCTTGTAGTTTCTGCATGTACTAGTCCTCTAGAAATAAGCATGTTTAAAGTGAAGCAACTTGATGAAACTCTACACAGGGCTTGTTTTCCAAAGGAAAAGTATTGTTTAGAGGAGCAAAATTATAATCCCTACCCATACGTGTTGTAAAACTGTTTTGCAAAGTGAGGCTTGTAAATGGAAATGTAGTGCCTGAGTCACAATCCACTTGTAACAAATACAGATAAGTTAAAAAAAAAAAAAAAACAGAAAAGAAAGATAAAGCCCCTGACTGAGTGCCTGGCTCATAGTAGGCACTTAATTCTTAGTTCTTCTTTCGCTTCCAATTTTATTTTCTTTATACCCAGCTCTAGTGTCTATGATAATGATATAGAAGTCTTATTAGTGAGCCCAAATAGTCTTAATGAGTTAGAACACATGCAGTTGAATTTCTCATCTCTACTTATTAATTATGAAAATAGAAATTCATAGGTATTGAGCACTTTATCTTTCAGAAATGCTAACCCACTACATGATGCTAGAAGTACTGTTAAAAGCATACAAAATTGTTTGTGAAAGTTTTAAAATAACAGTTGATAAATACTTAAAATGTAATCCAGTGATGGACTTTTTACAGGAAAACATTTGGCCACGTATTTATCCAGTTAACATATATTGGGCACCATTTTTGTCCTGGATCCTATGTAATGTGGGAGGCTGGTAATTGGACAGATGATTGTTAGACACCGTAGTAAGTTCCATACTATGGGAAATTGCAGAATATTATTCCAAGAGAATTTGACAGTATGTATCAAATGCTTTAAAAATGTGTATCCTCTCTTACCAGTTGATCTGCTTCTGGTGATATAACCTAAGGAAGCTCAATGAAATCTTATATGTAATAGTGAAAAATTGGTAACTGAAATGTGTAACAATAGTGAATTGGTTTAATATATCTATAAATGGACAGACTATGAACTTATTAGTGATCATACAGATCTATATTTGAGAAAAAAAAAGTTATGATACATTGCTAAGAGAGAAAAGTAGGTTACCGAACAAGGTTAAAAAAAATTAACTTATTTTCAAAGACAGAAAGTAGTGACATTTCTGAATTCTTAATCACTTTTATATATTCCCTGCTTTGAAGAAATCATTTTAAAAGATAAATTATTGTCATAATCTGGAAATGGAGTTGGGGTGCAAGTAAGCTAAGCATCTTACCAAATCTGTAGAGTGCATCTGAGAGATAAACAGTGGGAAATATGCATGTCAAGAGTGAGTTTTAAGTAGTGGATAGGTCACATATGGTTCTAGAGAGACTGCCCAGATGAATGGGCTTGTTAGCAGGACGTGTCAAAGTGCTTTCACAGTACTTCCAGGCTTTTGAGATGCATCTTGTAAAAAGTAAGAAAATTGACCTGTGAAAAATCATTCTGAAAACAATGGAGAAAAATATGCTCAGTGAGTATGTTGGCAGCCAACCCAGTGACTTCACTGGCCATTCTGGCTTAGCTGGCACCATTAGGTGACTTTATCTTATGAAAACATTCCATTTCTGGATACTAAAGGTTTCAAGAGTATTTTTGTTGAGAAATTATTTTTCCCCTTAGTTGATAGTAAGGTAAACTGCCAAGAGCTTGGGTGCTATTCACTCTTCCCTTGATCTTAGCCAAAAGACAGAGAAGCAATTGCTGTTCACTCTTGAACAGTGTAATCCCATTAATGTTTAAAGATTTTATTCAGGTTTTACAAATAACAGTTTTGAAAAAGATTTATTCCTGTAAACCTCTCTTAGACTCACAGCTTTATTCAAAGACAAGTTTACATCTTTGGATATACCATTAACCAATTGATACTTGTTCCTAATTTTTTTCTCATTTGTAGAGATGGGTAAGCTTGGATATTTCTAGTTTTTTCATTTATATGAGAATGTCAGAATAACAAATGAACTGACCCTTACTGTGTCTGGATCAGATGAAGTAGCTGTTTCTGGACCCTTCATCTGCACTGCTTTCCAGGCAGTCTCTGTCTAGTACTTTGTTGTTTACTTCTTTACATGTAATGGAAGTCTGCTCCCCTTCATCTTTGAAATAGACTTTTGAGATTTCTCTCTCTCTCCCTCCCCCTTCCTCTCCCCTCCCTCCTCCCTCTCCCTCCTCCCCCTTCCTCCTCCCCCTCCACCTCCCTAGATGATAAGATGATGACTCAGTTTCAGTTCTTTTAGATCCTTATAACATTTCTAATTAAATGATAGAGAGATGGTTATGGGAGGGACACAATGATTATTGACATAGGAGAACTAATGAGATGATATGGCATAAAGTATCATTATTGCAGTATTTTTATTCCGTTTATCTAGGACCCTTTTCTTGAAGGTGCTATACAAATAACATTGAGATAATAAGCCATTTTAAAAAGTCAAAACATTAAAGAATAAGAAAGTAGCTATGAGAAATAAATACACAGAAAGAGACAGTGGAGACTTTAGATCACTGACGGGCATGACATTTCGTAACTCTGGCTACGTGCGTTGCACTCACTCCAGTGGTGCTGCCAGTCGTTGGGTGCTTGGCATGGAGGCCTCTTGCTTAGGTTAGTCTTACGCTCACAATTCTACATCCTGTGGTTGTGATTGAAGACCATGGGCTTTGTTATCAAATGTAGTGGTCCCCAACCTTTTTTGGCACCAGAGACCAGTTTCATGGAAGACAGTTTTTCCACAGACCAGGGGTGGGGTGGGAGGATGATTTCAGGCTGATTCAAGCACATTACACTTACTGTGCAGTCAGACCTCTCTGCTAGTGATGATCTGTGTTTCCAGCTGCTCCCCAGCACTAGCATCACTGCCTCAGCTCCACCTCAGATCATTAGGCATTAGATTCCCATAAGGAACACACAACCAGATCCCTCACATGCGCAGTTTACAGTAGGGTTGGTGCTCCTATGGGAATCTGATGCCACCGCTGATCTGACAGGAGACAGAGCTTAAGTGGTGTTGCGAATGATGGGGAGCTACTGTAAATACAGATGAAGCTTTGCTTGCTTCCTGCCGCTCACCTCCTGCTGCGCAGCCCAGTTCCTAACAGGCCACAGTACTGGTCTTCGGCCTGGAGGTTGGGGCCCGCAGGTCAAATGGACCTTTCCCTGCTCTTACTAGCTGTTAATTTGGAAGAAATTACCTAACTTTCTGAACCTCAGTTTCTTTATCAGCAAAATGATGCTATTTATACCTTCTTTTTTAGGGTTTTCCTGAGGATTAATGTAAATGAATTATACACATAAAACATTTAGTTCAGTGCCTGGTACATAGTAAATGCACCATAAATGCTAGATATTCTTATGCTCAGAATATGTCAAAATGTACTGATTCTGATGAGGTTATGGAGCATGATAGCAACAGCTTCTCTGTGGTTCAAAAGACTGTGGAGTTGTAAGGATCGTTTACTTCTCTGAACTGATACAGTAAAGAATAATCTGTACTTCATAGAGGAGCATTAGATTTTCTTAATGACACATAAGAAAAGATAGATAATAATCACACTCACATGCCTACCAACAGCTTAAGAAATAAAAAATGACAGTATAGGAAATGCCTGTTCTTCTCCTTAACCCTTGGCCCCCAAGAGATAACCGCTATGTTGAATTTGGTCTGTTATTTCCTTGAATGTTTTTATCTTGTAATTATTGTCATTTTTGTATCCATAAACAATATATGGCATTTTTACATATTTAAATTTAATATAAATATTACTATACTGTATATATCCTTCTATAGCTTGCTTGCCTTTCTCTCACATTTTTTTTTTGAGATTTTTCAATTACACTTGTAGCCTTATTCATTTAACTGCCCTAGAACATTCTGTTGTTTGAATGAATATACCTTTTAAAATCTATTTTCTGTTAATGGACATTACCTATTTCTTTGAATATTTTTGTGTGTCTCTCACCATCACACTACCTTCCCTTAACCTAAGAGGTAATAACTATCCTGAATTATATTAATATTTGTGGGTTTCAAAAAGTGGTTTAAGAATGTATATCCCTAAAAAATATTTGAATTTTGTCTGCTTTTGAGGTTTATGTAAGTACAGTACAATCTCATATGTTGTTTAGTGGCTTACTATTTTTTTCAACATTATGAGATTCATTTATGTTGATATATATGGCAATAGTTGTTTTCATTGTGTACATTATTTCATTGTTTGACTATAGTATTATTTATAGACCTTTAGGTAGTTTCTGACTTTCTGCTATTGCAAACAATATATAATTAACATCCTTGTACATGTCTCCTTGAATATGTGTGTTGAATTTCTCTCAGGCATATACCTAGGAATGAAATGACTGGGGTGTAGGTAACATATGTGTCTTTATCTTTATTGGATATCGGTGTATAGTAATTTCATTATCATTTAATTATAAAATATTTTCTAATTTTATAATTTGATTTGACCCATGAGTTTAAAGTATATTTTTAAAATTCATAAATATGTAGAGTTTTTAAATCAATTTTTAACTTAATTACTCTGTTTTCAAATAATATTGTCTGTATCTTACTAATTCTTTGGCATTTGTTGAGACTTTTGCTTTATATCCTAATGTGTGGTCAAGGTTTACCCAGGTCTTAGTCAAGTTTTATAAATATTCCATGTGTTTGAAAATAATTTATTCTCTAATTGTTGGTCAGGTCTGTGTATGTTTATTAATCTTACTAGTAATCTTGTTTGAGACAGGAATATTAAAATCTTCACTTACAGAAAATTTTTCAGTTTCAGAAAAGTTTTCATTTTCACTTTACATACAGTTGACATTTGAACCACGTGGGTTTAAACTTTGAGAGTCCACTTATATACAGCCTTTTTTCTACCGAACACATCAAAAATACTTGCAAGGTGTGAAACCTGCATATACAGAAGGCCAGCTTTTCATATTCGCTGGTTCCACAGGGCTGACAATGGGTTTGGGTATATGTGGGAGTCCTGGAACCAATCCCCTGCGTACACGGAGGGAGCAACTCTGTTTTGAGGCTTTAGCGAATTGTTACTTTTACCACTGTATAATGATCCTGTTTACCCCTAATAGTGCTTTTTGCCTTCAAGTCTACATGTTCTGACAGTACTCTCGCTATGCTGGCTTTCTTTTCATTTACATTTAGTTGCCTGGTATTTAAAAAATGTGTGTGTGTATGTAGTTATCCTTTGGTATACATGGGGGAGTGGCTCCAGGACCCCTGTACCCAAATCCCAGCATACTCAGGTCCTGCAGTGCACCCTGCGGAACCCACTTATATGCTAAGTCAGCCCTCAGTGTAGGCAGGCTTTGCGTCCTGCAAATCCTGTATATGCATTTGGTTGAAAAAAATCTGTATATAAGCGGACCCACACAGTTCAAACTCATGTTGCTCAAGAGTCATTTTTACTTAAACATTTTCTTTATCCTCACATTTATGTTTTTAGTATATCTCTTGCACACTGAATATGTATTAATAATAATTGGACTTTATTTAATCTGAATTTTCTGTCTTTTAGCTGAGTTTGTTTACATCTAGTACCATTACTGATATATTTATACGTATTTCTACCATCTTAAGTGTTTTCTATTTGCCCTACTATTTGCTGTGCTGCCCTTTTCCTTTTGATCTTTCCTTCTGAAAAGTTTGAACAATTTTTCTTTATTCCTTTTTTCCTTACTGATTACCCTTAAAAATTTTAACATTGCTTTTTGGCTTTGCAAAGTCAAACATAAAAATCAGTGTGTCTGCCATTCTTCTGAATAGTATAAGAACTTTGGGAAACTTTATCTCCAGGTACCTCCACCAATCTTATATATTTTTGACCAGCGTTTTATTTCCATGGGTTTTTTTTTTTTTATTTTATTTCAGCATAATATGAGGATACAAATGTTTAGGTTACGTGTGTTGCCCTTGCCCCCCCTCCCCCCCTCAGTCCAGGTTTCAAATATGTCCATCCCATTGCGTGGTGCACATTGCACTCTTTGTCCACACTAATAATGTTGATCACAAGTTTATCTTCCCAGGTGCAGAACTGAGGCAAGACAAGATCTTTCTTCCACCTACTCAGGGACATCTACATAATTGATTCTTCCTTCATTCCCTTTTTCTCTTCAAGCATTCACCTTATCTTATGCAAATGTAGATTTCATGAACCTCACAAGAATGTAACCATTTGCCTCACTATCCATGCCCATCCTGCTTTTTCTTTCTGTGTGCCCTGTCCCCTTAAACACTGACATTCCCAAGTGCCTCTTTAGAAAAAGAAAAAAAAGTCACAGATACATCTGTGGCTTGTGTTTTTCCTAGGCATGTGCTCAAATTTTGGCTTAATAAACCTCTATGGATCAAGATCTTTGCCTCAGTCACTTATTTGGGACTGTCAAGGGCCATGTGACTAGTTCTTGTCAATGATAAACAGTTGGCAGTCGTATGCTATTTCTGGACTGAGACATTTAAAGGTGGATGTGACTTGTCTTCACTCTCCAAACCCACTACTTTTGCCAACTGGATGCTGCAATGGCAATCTTGAAATCATTTGTTAAACATAGAGTTACACAGTTTGTGCCACTACAAATACAGTGTTGCACCTACAACACATGAAGTGTCCTTCTTTGACTGGTTCTCCCTCTGCAAATTTAACTTGAGGACTTATTTAGAGGACTCTAGCAGAGATGCATGCCTACTTACATATCCTCGACCAAAAAGTATGGTTCTTCTTTTACTGGAAAGGTGGTCCTGCTTCAATAAGTTAGCCGCTTCAGTAAAAGAAACACCTGAAATAAAGCAGGTACTTGCTTGGCCCACATTATCTGTTGATTTATCCTCAGAAATGAGTTGCAGGAAGGGAGATTAAGAAAGAGACCCAAAGTGTTACTTGAGTGGACATCCCTGATGGCTCAACTACCACCTTCTATTAACTTTTTGACCCACTGAAATCTTGCTTCTTTCCAGCGCATTTAAATAACACTGCTCTCACTACTGTAATTAGCGATTTCTAATTGTCAGATCCTAATAGCACTTTTTAGTCTTTACTCAACTTGCCCTCTCTGCTGTGTTTGTCACTGCTGATAATCTCTCTCTTCTTTGAACGCTCCTATCTTTTGATTCTTTTATTTGTTCTAGGTTTTGCTCAAATCTCAGCTCTCTCCTTCTCAAGATCAGTCAAAACATCATTTTTCTCTTCCAGCCACTCAAGTCATCAGTTTACCTAGAGTCCATTCTTACTTACCCTCTCTAAACAAAAGCCTATATTTCAAATTTCCACCTATAAGCCAATAACCCACAAGCATTTCCCTCCAGCCAACACCACTATCCTTATCCTCATAACTTTAACACTGGCTGCTTCATGTAAATCTATACATTTCACATTCATCAATTTCAGAAGTATCTCAAACTCTAGTGTTTTCTAAACTTCATGTATTGTCTTGTTCCCTAGTATCTATCTTGATCTTTACAACTCAAACGTAAAAGGCAAACACCTGGACAGGAATCAATTGGTTACCAATATATTCATTGTACCATCATAATATATCTCAAACCTGTCCCCTCCTCTCTTGATTCATTCCCCTACTCCACTCAATACCAACACCAAGACCTTTCATTTATAGCTGCAACTATTGAAAAAGTATCTTTATTTATATTCTTTCCACCATTTTCAGCTGACACAAAACTAAATTCTATATATCCAAAAGAGGAACTGGTCTAAAACGCACATCTGATCATATAAGTAACCTGCTTGAAATATTTTCATTGACAAACCCAAACTCCTCGATGTGGCAAATACCCTCCTCTCTATAGCATACCCTGAATCTTGTGGATCAGTAGGTTTCAAAATTTCTCTAGCATAAGGCACTTTCATGAGTGACATATTCTCTCTTTCATGCCCAGAATTTAATGAACCTTCTCCCCTATGAAAGAAAACCCATTTTACAAAGGATTAAAGAAAATTATAGCACAATGGGTGTGTTTTTCATAATACTCTCCTTTCTCTTTATAAAAAATTATCATAGGTAAAATTGAAAAGAAAAGTAAGTTAAATTTCAGCTTTGTAATACTATGCTTTTTCTTATTCCTCTGAGCTATTAAAGTACTTTATTCTGGTAGTGACATAGACAGGAAAGATGAGTAAGGTCCTATACAATCCCTTTCTACAAACTGAAACATTTGCCCTGTCTAAGAAAGCATCAGAAGGCAAATGATGCCAAGTAAGCATATAAGAATAAACTTGAATACATTCTAGAATTTAATGAAAGAAACTCATTCACCAATGTTAGTGTCTGTGGTGTGTTTCTTTGTTTTTTCAAATTACTAGTGACACTTCAGAAAACAAGTGTATTGATAGAGAAATGCTAAAGACAAGCAAACAGGCCTTCTCTCCTCCCCAGGACATAACCTTATAGGTCATGTGAATATTGCTTACACTTAGCACATTGCATTGAATTCTTTGTTGACAGATCTGTCTCCTTTTAGATATTGTAACTTCTTTCAAAAGAGGTACAGTATGTACCCTTTTTTCTCTCCATTTCCTAGGACATTTCACAGAATATGGAAATATCTAATAAATGCTTACTCAATGAATGAGTGAACAGGTATTTTCTAGTATTTTTAGATAGTAAAAAAAGTTTGCAAGTCTTTTCATTTTTCTTGTTTTCCTCCATAAAAATAGCAGATATATTGTTAGTTGCAAAGTCTAAGCAGTTAATTCTAGGTTTTGTCACAAACAACTTTAAAATATTGAAGCTTTGCAAGGTATCGGAAAGCAGCAGTTTTAAAGTACACACTACTCCATATAGATATAAGTAGCAGACAAGACCATGGGGTTCAGTGATCTTTTTCTTAATATTCTTTTACTTCATGTGTAAATTCCATTTCATTGAAGGTCCTTCAACAGACAATGAGCCCTGGATACCTCATGCTTGAGAGAGTATTACTGGATAGGGTAAACACAGTTAGGACTCTATGGACCTAATCCCACTGAGACCCCAAACATGTGTTCTATTGGGTTTCCCACTACATTAACTTGTCCTACTAAATGCCAGTTTATTTCACCCTTGACAGTTTTAGAAACAGTCATATTCTAAACTTTAATATAGTTTGCCCAATATCCTTATGCACTGCCAGGATTTTAGGGCATGGAAATATCAATAATTTATGATATTCACTTTTGCACCTAATGTAGTGCATGGTGCTAATAGGATGGTCCATAAATTTGTGTTTTTTTATCCGCACCTTTCTGATGTATGACTCATTTCCTGCCTTTCACAAATGTAAACTCCTTCTCTCTGAACAAAAAGCTACATTGTTTTTCTCTCTTCATCTTTCTATAATCTGAACTGAATATCTGGTGTTAAATGAAAACTTACCTGTAGCCCTTGAAAATGACCATAGTTGGTGTTTGGATTCATTTCAATAACACCGAGGATTTTTTTTTCTTTTATGGAAGAAGAATAACAATACTCACACTAAATTTAGAATCATTTACATTTAGTTCTCTCCGCTGTAAATAATTTCTATTTTTAAATGTCACAATCATCACTCATTTGATTTTTTTAGCACTAGCAGAAAAGTTTTGACTTCTCCTTAAATCTGAAAGAGAAAAAAGAAATATATATATATACACACACATATATATGTACACACACACACATATTTCAAAACATATTTAAACACAAGCAGAAGATAATACTGGAGGCATGGATTTTGGAGGTGAATGGCGCACTGTTTATCCAGCTAATCAATTCATTAGGAATTATTAGTGCCTGGCAAGCTCGGAGGTAAGTAGGAGAAACCAGGAAGGTCTTATGATTTGTCATTCCTATATATTTAGGGCAAAACAGGCTTAGAACTTTCTCACATACAAAAGAAAAAAAAAAGAATCAGAAAAGAAAGGAAAAGAAAAACAGCCAATAATCCAGGGTGATAGACATTTTGGTCTTAGTGATACTGCTTGCCCATTTATTTTAGTCAATAACTGTTACTTTTATGCTTGCTCAGACTTCTTTCACTGATGAAAGCCTGTTGTCTGATATTGATGATAATTATGTAGTGTCTCTGATAGTCTCTAGAGGCGTCTCCTGTGTGGCAAAGATGACAAGAAATAGCAGGCAAACTTATCCAGGATGGAGTGGAGGGAATACGAAAGGTAGATTTGATCACAAAACAGGAAAAAGAAAAGAGCAATGAGAAAAAGGACTTTCAGAATGCTAAATCTTGATAGATTTTAAAGATAATAGAGTTCTAGCCCTGTGTGTTTCCATCTGAGAAAATCGAGACCCAAAAACATTAAAGGGATTGCTAAAGGCTACAATTTCCAGATTTGATATATTTTCATTAGTCTTCATACCCATTAAAAACAAAACAAAACAAAACTGTGGGTACAGAACTAATCCCAGGGTAGTTTCCTAATAGCTGGCAATTCTATCACTGAGGAAAAATTTTACTCTTAAGACAGTAATAGTTGCCCCTCCTTATCTAAAGGGGATATATTCCAAGACCCCTAGTGAATACCTGAAACTGCAGATAGTACCAAACCCTGCATATCCTGTCTTTTTCCTATACATACATACCTATGATAAAGGTTAATTTATAAATTAATCATAGTAAGAGTAACAACAATAACTAATAATAAAATAGAACAATTATAACAATACATAATGTATTCATGGTAATTTTTGTTGTTTTTTGTGCCTCTCTAAACAACGCCAACATTGATCTACTTCAAGATGTAAGAGCCCTACTGCAGAAAATCAGATTGGTGTGAATCAGCATCAGGGTCTCGCCTCTGGCATCTGTACTACCACAATTATTTTCTATACTCATGGACACTAACCTGGACAGGGGTGAAAACTGGGACTTCTCTGGAAAGTCCCATTATGCCTGGCTTCCCTATCTATAGCTGGCTAGTTTGATGACAGTGATCAAACCTGTTTCTTCATTTTCCCTTATACTGAGATCCAGTCTTTCCAGTGTCTGCTATCTGAATCATTTGATCCTTCCTAATGATGTTAACCCAGGAATTTTCCTTTTGTTCACTGGCTATGGGACTTCAGTAAAACTCTTAGATGTTATGCTGATTATGGTTTTAACATTTTTCTTTAAAAAAATCTTGCTTGATTTAATTCTGACACTAGCATTCCTTGCCTTTGATATTGGCCTTTCTTGTCTTTCACTTCTCTTGATGGCAAAACTCTTTCATCAAGATCCTTTAGCACTGACAAATAAAACTTCTCAAACTATGTTTACCATATAATTTTTCACTTTAAAATTTGCCCCTACTCTTCTCTATCTAATTAGAAAATAGCAAGCTCCCATAGTGGAATTATATTTCTAGATATCAAGTTCTTGACAGAATTGCTGAGTCATTTTGTTTAATTGAAATAATAGGTTTTTAGATTTATAATCAGGAATTATTCAAAGTGTTCTAAGACAACACATTTACTAACTCTATAGAATAAACAGAAAGGCATACCTGCATTATCAGGATAAAATATGATGCTTCAAATCAAATGAGGCTAAAATATCCACTTATTTTATTATTTCATTCTTTATTTCATTGAACAATTATTTTAATGTAATCAAAAATGGGAATTACTAGAGCTCAAAGCATCTTAGATTTTTTTCTGAGAAATAGATTACCTAAAGTATAAGTAACAGTATTGTGTATATAGAATAACACATGCATGATATAATTGTAATTATTATGAATTAAAACTAAGAGGAGAACACATAATTATTCCTCTTACATTAATTTTCTTTGAGAAAAAAAGAAAAAATATTATTTGAAGACTATTTCTGTATTCATAAACTCATACCTGATTTTAATGAATATTTAATTGGGTTTTTGGGAAGGTTTAAACTTTTAGATCACCTTCACACATAAAGGTAAAACTTTTAATTTTATATCATAACTTTCAGAATTTCAATCTCCCAGCATCCCAGGAGAAAATTGCAATGTCTATGACTCAATTTTGCAAAATAGTCATGAAACTATGATGACACCATGAAGAATGACACTTTTATCTTCTAAAGCTGAATCTTCACTCCTCTTAAAGTTAGATGCATTTTCTAAAATAAAGTGTCATTACAGAAGTTCATTTTTTAAAAATCATTTAACAAAACATGACTGATATGGAAATATTGGGCCTAGGAGTGGCAGATTCAAAAGGAAAGATTTCTAGCATCCTTACAGTACTGAAAAGCCTGTAACAGAGTAGCTTATATTTTACTATGGACCAGACCATCTTCTCAGTTCTTCTAGACAAATCTTTTTCCAAATGGTGTCTTTGACCATTATGTATTACTTTTATCTATTAATTTTAAAAATATTGTATACCTATAATAGGTTAGGCCCCATGATGGGTAATATAGATATAAAAATGAATGTCCTTATCCATGTCTATGAGGAGTTCATAGTCTAAGGGAAGAGGCAGTTATGTGAACAAAACAATATAACATGGTAAGTGCTATGGAAGGCTTCTGTGGCAAGCACTATGGCTGCATATTCAACACTTATTTTTCTCTCTTCTCTGTGAATAACCTCTGAGTATTATGAGGTATTGCATGGAGATGCCTTGATATAAGGTAAGAGCAAAATCTATGATCTAAAGATGCCATGTGACCCAGTTATGTCCAATAAACTACTGGAGAAAATATACTAGAGGTATTCCCAGAAAAAGTTCCCTAATAAAATGTGAGAATGGTCTGAAAAGTGACTCTCCTTCTTCACCTCCTCTTCCTCCTCCTTTTTTGCCTCCTCCCTCCCTCTCTCTCTCTCTCTCTCTCTCTCTCTCTCTCTCTTTCTCTCCCTTGCTTTCATTATTAGCCCCTTTTAAGATCTATTCCATCTCTCCTCCTGGACTTCAGACAAATGATTGATTGATTGAATTCTGACACTAGCATTTCTTGACAATTCCTAGCATTCCTAGACAAATAGCTAGTTTCCAGTCACAACATGACTTAGCAAGGAGGGTGCTGGACATGCTAAGGGAGGAAAGAGACTACACCTGAAAAGGTATTACAAGACAGAAAACATTTTCCAGAAGGAACTGGGAGAATATCCATGTGTGTAGAGTGGATCTACTAGACAAGACTGGAAAACCTACCAACAAAGTATATACTTTGAGAAAACCCATTTAGAGGACACTCCATTTAGCAAAGTGCTTAAATATATGCTGGTGCAAGGGAATATCAAGACCATGTATTCATTAACTGGTTAAATTGTACTGGTTCTGTCAGATCCACCAAATCATAGACTAAGCAAGTCCAGTAGCACTCCACCATAAGATGAAAGTGGTATATGGAGGATTGGGCATGAGCAGTGCATGAACACACAAGTAAATAGCCCAACAAGGCAGTCTATCCTCTACTGTTTTATGATAACCTCTCCCTCACTTCATACTGATGACAGCACTGGGAAGGCCTTTATGACTAGCTATTAGAAAGGGAAACAGGAAGAGTGTAGTTCATACATGGGTTAGTTCAGTATGGAATGCGAGCCAACAGTAAACTACTATAGCACTAGAGTCCTACTCAATGGTGGCCCTGAATGTTATGGATTAGGAGAAATCCTCCACATAGGCAGTCCTTTCAAAAGATACATCTTGTCATTTATTGTTCCATGAAAAGATATGTGGCCTGAAGTAAGAATATAGCATCTCATGGAGAGTGGCAAATGGCTTGACAGTGGATCAGTGGCCTATGCAATCATTAATTGGAAGATCAGCAACAAAGAAGTCCGAGGAAGATGTGTGTGGATGGACCTAAGAGAGTGGGCATAAAAGGTAAAGATTTTTGTATCATAAGGTAATACTTACCTGAGACTGTAACCATGGAAGAGGTGCTAAAAAAAACCAAGTATTCGGAATGATTTAACCAGTCAGAAATTTTTATCCTCTGCTATCAGCTGTCTCTAGCTGGCACAATGAGCTCACAGAGCAGCCAGGGTGGAGGAATAGAGGTTATGCATGGAATCAACAGCATGCACTCCAACACACAAGGCTGACCTTCCCACTGGTTCTGTCAAACATCTTCAGCCTGCCAGCAACAAAGACTAACACTGGGTCTCCTATAAAGCACCATGGCCCAAGAAGATCAACCAATTTCATGGTGGTAAAGTGATTACATTGGACCCTTTGCACCTTGGAAGGGGCAGTGATTCACTGTGACGGGGTTCAACACATATTCCAGGTATGGAATTTTCCTTCCTACCTAAATGGCATCAGCCAAGACAGCTGCTCAACGGAATACACACAGATATAGGATCTCACTTAGTCTCACGTTGTACTAAGGGGCCAACCTTATAATAAAGGAAATGAGGCAATCAGCAAATGGCCATAGGTCTCTGTAGTATTGTCTCATACTGTATCACCAAGAAGTTGCCAGCTTGATATAAAAATGAAGCAACTTTTAAGGGTGGAGCTGAAGTAACTGACTTGAAAATGACATGCTGTGTAAGTGGAGTGTCATTGTCACTGTATATAATCAAAATGAATGAGCAATGTATGGTGCTGTGTGACAATGAGTAGAATGAATGAATATAGTAACCACAAGGCAGGAGTAGGAATAGTCTGAACCATCAATTTCAAGGATATACTTGGCGTATCTGTGCTTCCCTTCCCAATAATTTTAAGATCTTCAGGCTTAGACGTGTTAGATCCCAGAATAAAATGTTTCTAACAGGGAACATAGCAAGAGGTCCATTAAACTGTAAACTATGATTGCTGCCCAGACGTTTCAAGCTCCTTGTTCCAAGAGACTAGTAAGTGAGGAAGGGGTCACTATCCTGGTAGGGAAAATTGACCCTGATGATCATAAGAAAGTAAGACTAGGATTGTCCAAAGAAAATAAGAAAGAATGCATTTGGTCCCAAGATGATCAGTGGGTGTCTCTTTATATTCCACGGTTCAGTTATTCTGGTAAATGGGCAAGTGTAGCAACCATGACCTGTGGAGTATATTGAATGTCACTCAGCAAAGTTAGGGGTTCTATCAGGCCATTTAGAATACTGAGGGATTTACTATTGTCCAGAATCAGTCATTCATCCTGTATGCTCAAATAGATGATTATGTAAACAAATTGAGTGTGTATCCACCAGTCAGGGGTCAGCTCACACTAACTTTATATTATCAATCTGAGCTTCAAATGTCAGACTCAGGTGAAGTTATTGATAATAATTTTTTCAAGGAACAGTTTTAAAAAGTGTGAGCAGGGTTAAGATAATCCAATGAGGGATGATAGTGAAGTGGAAGATTGGAAAATTCCACTAAGGTGGAATTCTTAGAAATTCCACTACCGGGCTTTCTCCCTTGCGATCCTTACCTGGGCCCTCTTCTCCCCTGCGACCTTTCCCTGCCGCCCTGCAGCTGCTGCCCCCATAAATCACCTGTAGCAATTAGTGCACCAGGCTGTAAAGTAGCTTAGGACCCTGCCTCACTAAAGCTAACCCTGTTGTAATCGTGCCCCTCCTCCTTAAGCAGAGTGTATAAAAGACTGCAATGCTCTTTGTCTGGTGCTCAGAATTTGGGGAGAGCAAATTCCCTCTGGGCCAAAATTTCCAGCCCGCGAGAAATATAAAACCTGTTTTGCCAAAATCTCTGTGTGTGTCTCTCCGTCTATTCTCAGTCAGCCCTACCATAACAATAGAACACCTCTAGGCTAATGACAACTGGAAAACAGTCCTAAAGCTACGCCTGAAGGGACAAGAGGATAGAGTGGTTGTCAGAACCTAAACAAACCTATAGTTGAAGACAGAGATTCCTCTACTATAAGCCTTGGCCTTAGAAAGAAAATGTAGCCAGTGCCAACCTTGAGCCTAGCAGAAAAGATGTTGCAGAAATAAATTTGCACCACCTTTCTTATCTTGCCTTCTAATCTCCTACTGGCACCACACATTAACCAAATGAGAACAAAAGCCAAAGAGTAAAGGATCCAGGTAACATAATCCATAAAAGTTAGTATCCCAGAAAAACTGGAGAATATTCAGCAGACCATGCTTGCAGAAACTAATGTATAGACCAGAATACAAACTTTTTACTTCACAATCTGAAATAATTCTTCCAAAGGCTAGAATGCTTGAAATTGAAATGACTAGGGCATTCTCTGCCAGTATCCAAGAAGAAAAATTATAATATCAATTTACTTGGGAAGTATGAGAGATTAATTATAACATTATGTCTTGTTTGTTTAAAATATTTTTTCTTGCCATTGAAGTGTGACTGAAATTGGGTCAAAGAACTGGTGCACCTTTCATTTGAAAAATGCTTGGGTGGGTGATGCCAATGCATTTTTGTGTGTAATCTTCCATTTCTATACTTCTCAACTGAGTAAACCCCTTTGTGATTTACATCATTTTTTGGATACACATTCACTCATGTCTAGTGAAGTAACAAACTGGAGACATTCCTGTCTCCAAGACCAAACTGGATACATTTCTTTCTCCAAAAAGAAATTCTTCTTATTTTTATACCTTTAATTCATTTTGCATTTATTGACTTTACAGTTGAATTCTCAGAGAACCATTTTAATTCCCTTATTTTAATATAACTGGGCTAAGAAAAGTTGTATGTTTGCCTTGTATACTTTATACACTGGCCTGGTGATGTGAGACCTGAGTCCAGGTTATGTCCTGGCCCTCTCTGGTCCTCTCACTAACTCAGTGAGTCACTGTCTGACTGCAGATCACTTTATCTCAGACTCTCCATTTCTACACTTGTAAAATTAGACATCTAAAAATCTGAATGTTCCAAATGAAAGGCCATTGTCCTCCACTATCATGTCCACTTCCCTATAAATTCCATTTTGGCGAAGGACCACACCATCCAGATACCAATCCAGGTCCCTAGGGTATTTATTACAGACACAGTCTTTTCATTTTTCTTGTCCTCCCACATAATCAAGCTCAAGTCCTGTTCTTATGTAATATCTCTCTTCACTACCTTCCCTTATCAATAACTTGGACCTTAAATGAAACCCTCCTTATTTTAACATTCTTCTAATTAGTTTTCCTGCCAGGATTTTCCCTGCTGCTACCTTATTTTATCTCTGCCTAAAGAATTCTAGTTTTCTCTATCCCCCATGGCATAAAGTAAAGAAAAATCTGTTTAAAAGACTGTCCTTGGCTGGGCGCAGTGGCTCATGCCTATAATCCCAGCACTTTGGGAGGCTGAGGTGGGAGATTACTTGAAGCCAGGAGTTTGAGACCAGCCCGGGCAACATAGGGAGATCGCATTTCTATAAACAATTTTAAAAATTAACAGGGCATGGTGACGTGTGTCCATAGTCCTCGCTACTTGGGAGACTCAGGCGGGAAGATCGTTTGAGCCTAGGAGTTCAAGGCTGCAGTGAGCTATGGTCATCACACCACTGCACTCCAGCCTAGGTGACACAATGAGACCCTCTCTCTAAATAAACAAAAAAAAATTCATACATACATACACAGTAAATAAATAAATAAAAGACTGTCCTCAAGAGTGGATAAAATTATCCATAGCTTGGCTTTATCTTGTCAGAATAAGCTATTTTCCTCATGATTCTTAAAGAAGAGTGAAATAGTCTTTCCCCCTATTCTCTTTCTCTCTCCAAGACAGTCATTTTCTTTTGTCCTAAGCTTTTACTGTTAAAAATCCTTGGCTAAATGTAGTTGAAACTCAATATACTCTGAGGAGCACTTAGTGAGATCTTAGCTCTTTCTCGAACTTTTCGTCTTCTCTAAGTGTCAGAGGCATTGTGCTTCTGTCATTTTGCCCCTGTTGTTCCTGTCCATAGATATCATGTCTCATATTTTTTTGTTGAAAATTGTACATTTTCAATAATACAATAAGGCAATTCAGATAACCTCACATGGATTTATCATTGTTGCTGTTTTTTTTTTTTTTGGCCTTGTTTTGTTTTACTTTCTATGTATCTGTTTAGTACATTTCTTGCACTTTATGTTCTAAAATCTGTATTCCCTGTCATATACAGCTACTAAAATATCTGCTCAGTTGCTTAGCGGCTAACTAATGACTGGTCAGTGATTTCCTTGAATCTCTGAACCATTACGTTTTCCATCCTTTGCAAAGGGTCTCTGTGTGTGTATGTATAAGGGCACACCGTCAGCACTCTGACAATTTACAACCCTGATTTGGTCTTCACTTTTTGTTTCTATGGAACCTCAGAGTCACCTGGTTAGAGGTGAGAGGATAGGTGGTTTTTTAGATCTTTCCTCCTCAACATGTACGCAGTCTTATACATGCATGTGGTTCCTAGATCTCCACAAATACATCAGAGCTTTTCAAAGCTTCCTATGGACATCTGATTCCCGAGATCCCCCTTTTAAGTTTTTTGTCTAGCCTCTTGTTTTTCCCAACTGGTATCACTCTCTTAGGCAGCAACATTGTTAACCAAGTGCCTCTGATTGTTTTTGATACGTGCTTTTTCCACTCAGTGAGTTCTGAGACTGGTCAAATTGCAAGAAGCCTTGTAAATGGAGCTGTTCCAGGAATTCCTGGATAGTTTAAATAGTGGCAATTCTCTGGGAGGAGGCTTTCTGAGGATTTCCAATCCTTTTCTACTATTTCAAGCGGCTGCTAGGCTGCTGATTTTCACCACTTCCAAGCTTATGAGTTTGCCGATTGTCAAGGCTGTCTAAGGTGTGGAGAGAGGATTTGGGAGGAGGAAAGTTCAATTACCACAAAACTGATTGTTCTTTCCAAGATTCAGCTATTTCACCTAAATAAATGCTCCTCTGATTGTTGTAAGACTTTGTTTCCTTGCCAAGGTTGTTAAAAGGTTTATTCTGATAATTGTGGCTAGAGTTCTTTTAATGGATTTTTGCTTATCCTTGCTTCATCATTTCAGAATTCCCACACCTCCTCTAGCTTTTTTATCTCCTGCTGGCACCTTGCATTGGTTCAATGTGTAAGCAAAAGACAAGTGGCAAGAAATCCATGTAATTCAGTCCATAAAGTCGGTCTTCTGGAATAAAGAGGTGCGTGGAGGAATGAATGGAGTATTCCTGGAGGAGCAATTGGAGAATATCCAGCACACCATTTTTATAGAAATGAATGTGTAAACCAGAATACTGATTTCAGACTTCACAACCAGAAATAATTTTCACATGCACTAGGATACTTGCAATTGAAACAACTAGGGCATCATCTTTTGTACACAGGAAGCAAAACTATAAACAGCACTCTGCTTGGTTGGCATGAAATCAGAAAACACAGGTAAATTATAACGTCAAGTTTAAATTGCTTACAACCTCCATGCCTGCAGTAGGACTATGCCTGGCATTAGAAACAACTTCTCCGTATAAAATACCTATGTGGGTACTGGCAATGTCTTTTTTATTGTAAATCATCCTCTGTTTCCTATACTTTATCAGCTGACTAAACTCTATTCAGATTAGTATCATTTTTCAGATACACGTTTACTCAGATAGATTGAAGACTTACAAACTGGAAACATTTCTCTCTCCTTAAGTTTGTTTTCTGAATCCTCAAATATTTTTTCATTGATTGGTATTATACTCAACTTCCCAGAAAATTATCTTATTTTCCATATTTTAAAGTTATTGGGGTCAGGTGGTTGCATATTTGCTTTGTATACTGTATTCATTATACTGGTGATGTGAAGCCTTGTGTACTCAAGAAGATCCAGAAATTTACTATGAAGAAGATGAAAATCATAAATGTGTTCATTGAGCTGGGCATGGTGACTCACATCTGTAATCCTAACACTCTAAGAGTTCAAGGTGAGAGGATCGCTTGAGGTCAGGAGTTTGAGATAAATGTGTTCATTGAACCAGGCTGAAGCAAGCACCTTATTAAGATTTTCCCATGGCGCAAGTTAGTAAGGTTGTCTAGAAAACTTAGCACAAGTAAAGATTCAACAAAACATTCTTCTATCTATATGGTAGTTTTCTATGGATCTATCAATTTAAAAGCCTAGAAACTGTTAACCTGTAAAAACTAATTGATTATAAAACAAAGTTATAAAAATAGTTTTTTTCAGTCATCTTAGGCTAAGTTTGCAGTAGTAACTTTCAATCAAAAAATCTCAATGACTTACCACAACAAAGATTTATTTCTCACTGACGTTACGTATCTATTACGGGTCAGATGTGACTTACTCCAGGACCCAGGCTGAGTAGAGCTTCCACCTACGATATTTTTAGTTTCATGGCAAATGAAAAATATATAAATAGCAAAGCTCATTCTGGCCATAAACTTTTCTCCTCAGAACCGACACAGTTCAACTGTATTTACAAATCGTGTGGGCAAAATAAATCATATGGCCAAGCCTATATCCACAGCACAGAGTAGTATATTTTTACACTTCTCTGAGAGGGAGACAAAGTTCAGGGAAGCATGGTGAATATGTTTGAATAATACAATACACTGTACCCTCCTAGTCACCTACCTTTGAAACCTAAGTACCAAAGTTATGTGTCTTTCCAAAGCATCTATGATACCTACTATGTCCTTCTTATCAGGACTTATCAGCACGAATTATTAATATAGTGAATTAATTGAATGTTCTATAATTTTTTTGAGAAAATTAAGGTTGCTGTGGGCTAACTTCAAGAATAAGAGAGTTGACATAGGCCTGAAGTGAATCGATGAAGGAGTGTGGCTGCTTATGCCAAGTGAAAGTATGCTATTATTTTGTCCCCTCGCTTTTAACAAAAAGAAAATAAAAATATTTGCTAGATTACAAGCTGCATATTCGGCCTCTGTTGACTTGTTCAAGCAAAGAAAGCATGTCTCCAACAATAATTTGTTTTACCATAATTCGCTGTTATGTTTCACAAAGTTATTTATGTTATGCGTAGTCAAAACAGGTCATTATAGTGAAGGTGTAACAGAAACAGAAACATAACCTCCCCCTGCGCAATGAGTTTACTCTGGCTAACTTAAGTGAAAGTGGCTCATCGAAGGGTATTGAGTAGCTTGCAGAGTCTTGTGAAGCCTAAAGAAAGTATTTGGAGGCTAACACACGAAACTAAGAAACACAATTGCCTTAATTGAGAAAGTTCTGATGCAGCTGGAAGAGCAATTGTTACCAGCAATAAAGGTTAGGAATTTAACTTTATGGCTACTACTATATTTTCCAGCACCGACACCATTTCTGTGAGAGTAAGTCATCTTTGCTTTCACTTAAAGCTCTTCTGCCAACAAAGTCAGATAGAATGGAAGCTCCATGCTGGTCCTATTTTCTCACCCTGCTCAGTTTTGAACCAAATTCATCCATAGTGTTCCTTGTTGGCAAAGTCAAGGCCACATGTCTGTTCTTAGCTAAAAGGAGGTTAGGAATATGAGGTTTTGGTTCTTACCTTTGTGGGATATGTAAACTTCATAATGCAGAAAATTCCCCAATATAAATAAACTATTATTAATTAAAATAATGAAAAACCATGAATATGACATATGCTTCTGCCCATAGAAGTAACTAACTAAACATATAAGAAAAAACTGAAAGCTGAACTTATAAGAGGGAAGCTAATGTTGGGACTTAGAAAGCAATACCACAAAATAGGGATTTTTGTTTGTTTGTTTGTTTGTTTGTTTGAGACTGTGTCTCACTCTGTTGCCCAGGCTGGAGTACAATGGCATAATCATAGCTGACTGCAGCCTCAAACTCCTGGGCTCAAGGGATCCTCCTTGCTCAGCCTCCTAGGTAGCTGGGACTACAGATGTGCACCACCATGCTCAGCTGGCACAGTGGCTCATGCCTGTAATCCCAGCACTTTGGGAGGCCAAGGTGTGAGGATCGTTTAAAGTCAGGAGTTCGAGACCAGTCTGGGTGACACGGTAAAACCCTGTCACTCTAAAAAGTATGGTGTTTTGACATGCTGGACTGAAGAGGCATCAAAGTCCTTTTGGCCTCCCCTCCCCCATCTCTCCCAAAGCATAGGATGAAGTTGTTCTCTGAGGTCCCTTTATCTGCCTATAGTCTGGATCCACCAAGGAAAATAATTGTTTTTTGATTCTGTTACAGCGTGTTACAGCAAGTGGTCCCGAGAACAAACCGAGCGGCACACGGAGAGTCGGAGAATCAAAGTTTATTCACCAGCAGGCTCAGAGGGGCCTCTCCACCAAATTCTGAGCCCTGTCTACCCAATTTTTCCCACTTTTATTAAGTTGTGGTGGTCTGGGGCATAGGGTGTCAGGTGGTTAATGCCTGCCAGGTAACAGGTTAGTTGATGTGTCAGATAATAGGTTTAGTGTTATGCTGATGCACCAGGTAATAGATTAGTTGATGGGCCAGGTAATAGGTTGGTATTATGCTGATGCGGTCTTCCATGAGGGGTGGGGGTCTCAGGTGGCTGATGTGTCAAGTAACAGATGGGGGTTTTCCTTATCAATTTCCCTCCCTGTAAATCCAAGAAGGTAACCACACTTAAATAGACCCATTCACCGTCAAAGAGAACTATTTCAAAGTTAATCTCTGTTCCCCATTGATTGATCCATTTATTCTCCCTGGTAATTCTTTATTGCTCCTCAATAGAATTCCTTTTGTCCTCCCTCTCCCATAATCTGCTTTTCTGTAACTGGCTCCATGAACCCCTATGTTTTTATAATCCTCTCCATTAACTAACTACCTGACTCTTTGAGTTGTTTCCCACAAATGATGAACTCAAACTGCTGGCTTCAAGTGATCCTCCCACCTTGGCTTCCCAAAGGGCTGGAATTATAGGCATAAGCCATCACAATAGGCTTTAAATGATAGATTTTCTACAAGACAAAAGAGTTGAGGTTCTGAAGGCCCCCATGCAGACTTCCTGAGGCTAAGATTCACCATCCCCCACAGCCTGCCCCCAATGTCTTTCTGAAATACACCATGACCTGCCCCAAGGCACATGGTCCCTCCTTCAAAATCCCCTGATATCTTTTAGCTGGAGAGACAGATTTGGTCATATTAAAAATTCCTTTCTTCCTTGGCAATCCCCAGTGTCTCATTAATTAGATTATTGCAGGATAAGCAACTGGACCCAGACCGAAACCCCCTAGTGATTTTGACATTTCCAGGATGATATCTAAGCTTCTGAACCCTGTTGGAGGGTGGGTAATCACTCTGTGGTCCTCCCCTATGTGTATGTGTTAAATAAATATGTATGCCTTTTCTCTAATTAATTTGCCTCTAATGAGTTTATTTTTCAGAGGACTTATTCAAACAACAAAACTCTGGAAAGCCTCAGCAGTAGGAGGTAAAACTTTGAAAGCTTTCCTCACCAGGTGGATTTAAAATAAGAGAATTGGTTCTGCAAGGTAGATAGTGAGGGATTCCAGGTCTCCTAGGGACAAAAGTGTGTGCCGTTGCCCCTATCTTGGTCCTGCTCCACTCGAATCTCCTGAGCAACTGCCATACCTTGGGAGGAGGGAACACCTTACAAATTTGCCAACCAACTTAGCATACCAGCTGCAAGAATACAGAGGACTCTCTAGCCCATGGGCCAAGTAGCATAGGCACCATAGAGTCTGGAAATTAACTTGGAACAACTTACATGCGTAGTTAAGACTCATGTCATGTGACTCCCAACTGTCCAATCAAAGTGGCTCCATGGTGACCTCTGAACCAGGAGTGAGGTCCCAATCTAGGCACTATAAAAGAAGACGCAGACCATGACCAGTTCCTTTCTTTTTGCGCCCTTCCCGTTGCTACAATGATGGGTCTGGTCGTCACTTGTGGCATATTTATCATGCTCTGTAAACCTATATCTTGCT